>CM072517.1:70511236-70523736 GCA_036898135.1 Oncomelania hupensis
ACAACTGCATACAACATCGCTTTCCGAAAATCACTTCAACAACCGTCCTCATAATAAGACAGTGCATTACCTAGATAGCCTCTCTGCAATGGAGAAAAAGTTCGAACACTCCAGCATGACGCAATAACACCCAATCAAAATTAAACTCGTCGCCGGAACAATGCACTGTCTTACGTCACCTAATGTTTACAAATCCATATGATTCGACCAGCTTTTACCCGTAAAGCCTAGAAGCTTTTGATCGATAATTATCAAACAATTCCAGAAAATTCTCAATAATATCGACCGACGAAAATGACCACCATTATACAAAGCTTCTTCTAGCAAACAACGCAAACTCAAATCAAAGGTAAATACACGCTATCATTGCATGCTTTGCTAAACAAAATGATCGGATCTATCGTGCGCGTACCCATCGTAACAGTGGGTAGTGAGATACAGGGCAAGACCTGTTTAGAAATTTAATGGAGAAGCCCAATAACTCTGGTCTTTGACAAATAACAAATAAGAATAATTGTGACGGTGGGTCTATTTTTGCTGGGCTTTGCACAATGGAATGCTATTACCCACTCGTCTATCGTCGATGGGGATCGCTAGTAAATCTCCCTGTGACTCAACAAAATACATTTATAAGTTTAGCTCGGTCTGTGTTTAGGCTGGGTTTACAGAGCTCTTACACAGTATGAAACATAGGTAATCCAGCCACTTGTTAACAGTAAATATCACACATTTATTTCCTCTACTCTATACAAGATCTGCTAATCATGATACTAACTTAAAAGTTCAAATGTCAATTCGAATGGTTCGCTTCTTGATAATTCTATGCAGCTACTGGTTGATCATCGGGCACTTGTTGCGTTCTGCCCAAAGGGTCAGAGTTCTGGAAGAGTGGACTAGTGTTGTCCTTAGCTAACAGGTTTGGTGCACTGGTGCCAAAGTCACTTAGCTATTGTTCGATGAGCTGTGTAGTGGTTGATTCTTTTATGAGCTGTGTTGTTGTGGATTCTTCTCCTTGTTGACAGACTGGTGGGCTCTCATCGCGCAGTGCTTGAGAAGCCTATGCAGGCCGACTGTCAGTGAAGACTTTTTCTTGTCTTTCGTCTGGTCGGACCCACAATGCCTGCTTCGTCTGCAAAATATAAGACGAAATTCTGCACTATTGTGTATACTATGTGTGTGCAGAGCGTCTCACTGAAGGCAGAAATAGCCCTCAGTGATTAGCTCCACATATCTATATATATATATATATATATAAGCGACGAACATTCTGCTAAGTCCGTGGTCCACTGGAATCTCCACTCTAATACCTATACATATATAAATATAAATCATGGCTAAATACACACATAGAGAAATAATTAATATTATACACATTCTCATGTACAGCCACTGGTCAGCAATAATGCATATAGGCTAAACAACAGTGGGTCCATATGGAATTCATCATGGCGTCGAACCGGTCGGGTTCGCCACGTGGTCACGCAACGTTTGACTAACAATCCAATTCTAAGCCTGGCAAATTTCACAAACATAATTCAACAATAATATCAATACACCACGATTAAACAAAAGCTAGTTCATTTACCTTTTTGACAATGTCAGGCCGTGGCTAACTTGGTTGAATAGAGTTTCAACAGTTCCTGCTTTAGTCTTCAACTTGAGAGATTCCTTAGAGCGTAGCTCTGTTTTGCTGACAACAGTCTACAACACGAATGAATCTACCTAGGCTGTCTGCCTAAACCGGGTAGAACTGGTAAACCTAAGCGCCCTCTGGCCTGGTGTGGCCGTACTACTGCTATACGTAAGCTGGATGAGGTCATTACCTACTGGGCGAGCGTCAGCATAGAAAAGTATAGCCCACAGTAGACTTCTGTCATCTGCTGCAGAGTAACATTACTGTAACAAGGTTACAGCTGACTCAACAAGGCAAGAAGATATCGTGCTGTGTAAATCTAGTCTCTTATCACAATGATCTACATGTAACATGCTTAACATGCCATTGGACAACACGATGACCTGCTCACAGTGGTGAAAAAACGGAACCTCCGATGGTATGGCCACGTCTCCAGATCATCAGGTTTTGCAAAGACCATCCTGCAAGGCACAGTGCAAGGAGGTAGAAGAAGAGGGAGACCGAAAAAGAGGTGGGAGGACAACATTCGAGAATGGACTGGTTTGACACTGAGCGAAACAATCAGGGTTCCTGAGGACAGGGAAAGATGGAGTACGCTGGTTAAACGATCATCTGTGGTGCGGCGTGCCCCTACGACCTCCGAGTTATGGGATAGGATAGGATAGGATAGGATAGGATAGGATTGATATTCTTGAGATGAGGCTAAAAGTATGTTTTGAACACGAAAAGTGAGATTGGGGGTGACGGACTGACTGACTTCATCTTATTATTTACCTAAACAATATATTGATGCTAAATAAGGAATTATTTACCTATAATAGCTTAATGCTTTAGTTATCAGATTGTGAGAAATTATGTATTATTTAGGAATGTTTATAAATAATGATTTGTTTAGCCTACCTATATAATACATTACTTAGCAGAATTGCTAAAGATTGCAATATTTAAAAGATGATGCTAAATAATGCATTATTTACGTAAACAATTTATTGTTTATGGACGGCAATTTTCATTATTCAGGGGATTCTGCTAAATAAGGCAAAACAAATCATTATTTCGCAATAATAAATTATTTCACACAATTTTCTAAATAATGCATTTTATAGGTAAATAACTCCTTATTTAGCAACAACACCTGATTTACCAATATCATGATTTATTTACGTTAACAATGTATGGCTTAGGTAAATAATAAGTTATTTATAAAGAAAATATATTTTTTACAGAAATCTTAAATTGTTTGTAAAACAAGTGATTATTTAGAAAATATTCTTCTATATAACTATTGTTTAGCTGAAAGTGTAAAAAAAAAAAAAACACCAAAAAACACCGAAAAAAAAATCGCCAATAAATATAAGCTAAGGGAAATACAAAGGGAATTCCAGAAGTTCTATCAGTGAACTCGCATAATCCACTTAAATTTCATGCTAACATTTTATACTTGTTCAATATTGTTCATTTTTAATGTTACTTTTGTTTGTTCGCTTTTTTTATTTGTTGTTGTTTTGTTGATATTGTGAACTGCTCGAGAAATGAAATGCATTTGGTATTGCCGTTCAGGCTTGTTTCACGTGATTCCTACCCGCTTCCAACTCCTTTATGTTATGTTATGTTATTAGTTTATAGTCCCCTCTCTTCCCAAAAAGGATTTTCAGAGAGGAGACTCTTGTCTCTCCCCGCCCCCTTTGTGTGTGTGTGTGTGGGTGTGTGTGTGTGCTAACCTCCCACCCAACCCCACCTCCTTCCACCCACTTTGGATGTATAGCCTTTTGGATAAATGGATGGATAATGGATAATATCACGTATTGTGAAATAAAGGGAAACAGTTCCAAAGTTAAAGTGCATTAGCCTGGCGCTTAAAGCAAGCAATTCAGTGTTGACCTTTAGTTAGTTATGCATTGCTTACAGGGGCCAGCGGACTGCAAAGAGCCGAATCAGGACCACAAAATCAAGACCACAACTTCGCTGAAACAGGACTCGCCCATGATCTGCATAAAAGATCTGCCGAAACAGCCATAATGGTAACACTAAAGGCATTCCACCAGCCGGTCATTTACTATAAAGGCATCCCACGCAGTGGACGCTGAGGCTATACTCTAATTTATCGAACCCCAGTTTACAAAAACAAAATAGAATACAATCGTTATAAAATATTAACAAAATACATAAATAGAAAATGTCTACATTGCTAAATAATAATATCCTAGGAAGCCCCAGTGACTACCTGGCAGAATGCGTCCAATGTTCCCAAGCTGATCCAACAGACGTCACACACAAATGAGGAGTTTTGTTCCCGGAAGAGTATTCAACAAAAAAATGTAGGTGACTGGTCTAGCGAAGAAGAAGAAAGTATAGTGGATTGCTAGAACAGAGTAGGAATGAGAAAGAACAAAGAGGAAAGTCAGCAACAGTGGGAATTTAAAGCACTAAATTTCCATAAAGTGGGGATACTATTTATACAGAAACCCCCGGCACTCTCCTAAGGGGGGGGTCAGTGTTGAGAGTCTAGCACAGGTCTATGGATGTGATGTGGACTGTGGATGTGAAGTGGACTGTGGATGTGATGTGGACTATGGATGTGATGTGATGTGGACTATGGATGTGATGTGGACTGTGGATGTGATGTGGACTATGGATGTGATGTGATGTGGACTATGGATGTGATGTGGACTATGGATGTGATGTGGACTGTGAATGTGATGTGATGTGGACTATGGATGGGATGTGATGTGGACTATGGATGTGATGTGGACTATGGATGTGATGTGATGCGGACTATGGATGTGATGTGGACTATGGATGTGATGTGATGTGGACTATGGATGTGATGTGGACTATGGATGTGATGTGATGTGGACTATGGATGTGATATGATGTCGACTATGGATGTGATGTCGACTATGGATGTGATGTGGACTATGGATGTGATGTGGACTATGGATGTGATGTGGACTATGGATGTGATGTGGACTATGGATGTGATGTGGACTATGGATGTGATGTGGATGTGATGTCGACTATGGATGTGATGTGGACTATGGATGTGATGTGGACTATGGATGTGATGTGGACTATGGATGTGATGTGGACTATGATGTGATGTGGACTATGGATGTGATGTGGACTATGATGTGATGTGGACTGTGGACTATGAATGTGATGTGGACTATGATGTGATGTGGACTATGGATGTGATGTGGACTGTGGATGTGATGTGGACTATGGATGTGATGTGGACTGTGGACTATGGATGTGGACTGTGGACTATGGATGTGATGTGGACTATGGATGTGATGTGGACTATGGATGTGATGTGGACTGTGGACTATGGATGTGGACTGTGGACTATGGATGTGATGTGGACTATGGATGTGATGTGATGTGGACTATGGGTGTGATGTGGACTGTGGATGTGATGTGGACTGTGGACTATGGATGTGATGTGGACTATGGATGTGATGTGATGTGGACTATGGATGTGATGTGGACTATGGATGTGATGTGGACTGTGGACTATGGATGTGGACTGTGGACTATGGATGTGATGTGGACTATGGATGTGATGTGGACTATGGATGTGATGTGGACTGTGGACTATGGATGTGGACTGTGGACTATGGATGTGATGTGGACTATGGATGTGATGTGATGTGGACTATGGGTGTGATGTGGACTGTGGATGTGATGTGGACTATGGATGTGATGTGGACTATGGATGTGATGTGGACTGTGGATGTGATGTGGACTATGAATGTGATGTGGACTATGGATGTGATGTGGACTATGGATGTGATGTGGACTGTGGATGTGATGTGGACTATGGATGTGATGTGGACTGTGGATGTGATGTGGACTGTGGATGTGATGTGGACTATGGATGTGATGTGGACTATGGATGTGATGTGGACTGTGGATGTGATGTGGATTATGGATGTGATGTGGACTGTGGATGTGATGTGGATTATGGATACAATACAATACAAGGTTATTGCTTTAGGTCCAGCGGGAATTATGGATGTGATGTGATGTGGACTATGGATGTGATGTGATGTGGACTATGGATGTGATGTGATGTGGACTATGGATGTGATGTGGACTATGGATGTGATGTGGACTGTGGATGTGATGTGGACTATGGATGTGATGTGGACTATGGATGTGCTGTGGACTATGGATGTGATGTGATGTGGACTATGGATGTGATGTGATGTGGACTATGGATGTGATGTGATGTGGACTATTGATGTGATGTGGACTGTGGATGTGATGTGGACTATTGATGTGATGTGGACTATTGATGTGATGTGGACTATTGATGTGATGTGGACTGTGGATGTGATGTGGACTATTGATGTGATGTGGACTATTGATGTGATGTGGACTATTGATGTGATGTGGACTGTGGATGTGATGTGGACTGTGGATGTGATGTGGACTATTGATGTGATGTGGACTATTGATGTGATGTGGACTGTGGATGTGATGTGGACTGTGGATGTGATGTGGACTATTGATGTGATGTGGACTATTGATGTGATGTGGACTATTGATGTGATGTGGACTATTGATGTGATGTGGACTATTGATGTGATGTGGACTATGGATGTGATGTGATGTGGACTATGGATGTGATGTGATGTGGACTATGGATGTGATGTGGACTGTGGATGTGATGTGGACTGTGGACTATGGATGTGATGTGGACTATGATGTGATGTGGACTATGGATGTGATGTGGACTGTGAGTGTGATGTGGTCTATGGATGTGATGTGGACTGTGGATGTGATGTGGACTGTGGACTATGGATGTGATGTGGACTATGATGTGATGTGGACTATGGATGTGATGTGGACGATGGATGTGATGTGGACTGTGGATGTGATTTGGACTATGGATGTGATGTGGACTATGGATGTGATGTGATGTGGACTATGGATGTGATGTGGACTGTGGATGTGATTTGATGTGGATGTGATGTGGACTGTGGATGTGATGTGGACTATGGATGTGATGTGGACTATGGATGTGATGTGATGTGGACTATGTATGTGATGTGGACTGTGGATGTGATGTGGACTGTGGATGTGATGTGGACTATGGATGTGATGTGGACTGTGGATGTGATGTGGACTATGGATGTGATGTGGACTGTGGATGTGATGTGGACTGTGGATGTGATTTGATGTGGATGTGATGTGGACTGTGGATGTGATGTGGACTATGGATGTGATGTGGACTGTGGATGTGATTTGATGTGGATGTGATGTGGGCTATGGATGTGTTGTGGACTATGGATGTGATGTGGACTATGGATGTGATGTGATGTGGACTATGGATGTGATGTGGACTATGGGTGTGATGTGGACTATGGATGTGATGTGGACTATGGATGTGATGTGATGTGGACTATGGGTGTGATGTGGACTATGGATGTGATGTGATGTGGGCTATGGATGTGATGTGGACTATGGATGTGATGTGATGTGGACTGTGGATGTGATGTGGACTATGGATGTGATGTGATGTGGGCTATGGATGTGATGTGATGTGGACTGTGGATGTGATGTGGACTATGGATGTGATGTGATGTGGGCTATGGATGTGATGTGGACTATGGATGTGATGTGATGTGGACTGTGGATGTGATGTGGACTATGGATGTGATGTGGACTATGGATGTGATGTGGACTATGGGTGTGATGTGGACTATGGATGTGATGTGGACTATGGATGTGATGTGGACTATGGATGTGATGTGATGTGGACTATGGATGTGATGTGATGTGGACTATGGATGTGATGTGATGTGGACTATGGGTGTGATGTGGACTATGGATGTGATGTGGACTATGGATGTGATGTGGACTATGGGTGTGATGTGGACTATGGGTGTGATGTGATGTGGACTATGGATGTGATGTGGACTGTGAATGTGATGTGATGTGGACTATGGATGTGATGTGGACTATGGATGTGATGTGGACTATGGATGTGATGTGGACTATGGATGTGATGTGATGTGATGTGGACTATGGATGTGATGTGGACTATGGATGTGATGTGGACTGTGGATGTGATGTGGACTATGGATGTGATGTGGACTATGAATGTGATGTGGATTATGGATGTGATGTGGACTATGGATGTGATGTGGACTATGGATGTGATGTGGACTATGGATGTGATGTGGACTATGGATGTGATGTGGACTATTGATGTGATGTGGACTATGGATGTGCTGTGGACTATGGATGTGATGTGGACTATGGATGTGATGTGGACTATGGATGTGATGTGGACTATGAATGTGATGTGGACTGTGAATGTGATGTGGACTATGGATGTGATGTGGACGACTATGGATGTGATGTGGACTATGGATGTGATGTGGACTATGGATGTGATGTGGACTATGGATGTGATGTGGACTATGGATGTGATGTGATGTGGACTATGGATGTGATTTTATGTGGACTATGGATGTGATGTGGACTATGGATCTGATATGGGCTGTGGATGTGATGTGGTCTATGGATGTTTTTGATTGATTGATTTATTGTTGCTTTAGGTCCAGCGGACTCTTCCGAGCCAAATCAGGACCGGACAACCCCCGATCCGCATAAAAGATCTGCCGAAACAACCCTAGTGGGAAAATTGAATGCCCTCCACCGGCCAGTCACTTTACAATAAAGACATCCCACGCGGGGGACGGCTGAGGGTTGACCTCAACTACGCGAACACCCCGGTTACAAAAACAAAATAGAATACAAACATCATTATAAATCATCAACAAAACACATACATATAAAATGCCTATAGTGCTAAATAGTACAATCATATGAAGCCCTAGTGACCACCCGGCAGAAAGCGTCCAACACTCCCAAGCTGATCCAACAGACCTCATACACAAACAAGGAGTCTTGTCCAGGAAGAGTTTTGAAGAAAAAAGGTAGGTCATTGATCTAGCGAAGAAGAAGATAGTATAGCAGAGTGAAGGACAGAGCAGGAATGGGAAAGAGTAAATGAGGAAGACAGCGACAGTGGGAATTTAAAGCACTAAATTTCCATAAAGTGGGGATACTATTTATACTGAAAAACCCCGGCACTCCAACGGGGGTACTGTTGCCGCAGTGAATCTGTCTTGCCTATAAAGGAAAGACAGGTTTTCAACTGTGGCTTTCACTTTTCCCTTTATAGGTTTGAACAATCTACAGTGGCAAGATTGCTCATGACCCCAGGGGGTTTCTATGGATGTGCTGTGGACTATGGATATGATGTGGACTGATGTGGACTATGGATGTGATGTGGACTATGGATGTGATGCGGACTGTGGATGGTGCATTGGCTTGTTGGCTTGGGCACACGCTAAAAATGTTTGATGATAGGCAGCGTCGAGGGCGGGGTTAGTACTTGGATGGGTGGGCCAGACTTGGAAGGCTTGTGACTCCCCAAACGACACTCACAGCATAAAACATTAAGCGCCTAACAAACTCCAGTCTATCCACAGGAGAAATGGCTACCTTGCTCGCTTTGGTCACCACCGGGGCAAAATAAAGGCATGGAGGGAGGCGATAGTGGCACCGCCCTCATTAAGCTGGCCTAGAGAAAAGGTCAAGTCCCAAACTCCTCTCTCGTCAACCATGGAACCATTACCAGAATATATATTATGCAGTGAATATTTTAAGCAACGCGCCAAATTTTCTTCTTTTTTCAGTTTTTTTCTGAATAAAAATTTCTTAATTTGACCTTTACCCTCCCACCCCCACCCCCTTTTTTAAATTTTTATTTACAAGTTCGGAAATATGGAAGAGGGGTTAGTGGGGAGGGGAACTGGTTGGGGGCGTTAAGTCGAACACTATGCTTCTCTCTCTCTCTCTCTCTCTCTCTCTCTCTCTCTCTCTCTCTCTCTCTCTCTCTCTCTCTCTCTCTTTCTGTCTCACTCTCTCTCTGTCTGTCTGTCTGTCTCTGTCTGTCTGTCTGTCTCTCTGTCTGTCTGTCTGTCTCTCTGTCAGCCTGTCTCTCTCAGTCTGTCTGTCTCTCTCTGTCTGTCTCTCTGTCTCTCTCTGTCCGCCTCTCTGTCTGTCTCTCTCTCACTCTGTCTGTCTCTCTCTGTCTCTCTGTCTGTCTCTCTGTCTCTGTCTCTCTCTCCCTCTCTCTCTCTCTCTCTCTCTCTCTCTCTCTCTCTCTCTCTCTCTCTCTCTCTCTCTCTCTCTCTCTCTCTTTCTCTCCTCTCTTTCCTTTCGGCCGGCGAAAGAGCAACCTTCGGCTGGTCCGCTAAGTGCCTGTGTTGAATCGATCTGTTGCAGTCAGGAAAATGACTGGTGCCCGTCAGTGATGGCTGACAGACCCGCTCCTAGCATACAGTACATAGGTAAGTTCATTCTTTCACTGATTGAAATATTGATTAATTGGTTGGTTGAATTATAGTTTGATTGATTATTTATTAATTTATTTATTTGCTTAATAGATGGTGAGATGTATTTTTTCTTCCTTTCTTCCTTCTTTCTAAGAAAATAAAAGTAAAGCAATAGGTCGATTGTTTTATGTGTGTTAGTCTTGACAGTAGGCATGATGCTAATTTACCTGTGGTGTAGATGTTTGTGTGTGTTAGTCTTGACAGTAGGCATGATGCTTATTTATCTGTGGTGTAAATGTTTGTGTATGTTAGTCTTGACAGTAGGCATGATGCTAATTTACCTGTGGTGTAGATGTTTGTGTGTGTTAGTCTTGACAGTAGGCATTATGCTAATTTACCTGTGGTGTAGATGTTTGTGTGCGGTAGTCTTGACAGTAGGCATAATGCTAATTTACCTGTGGTGTAGATGTTTGTGTGTGTTAGTCTTGACAGTATGAATGATGCTAATTTACCTGTGGTGTAGATGTTTGTGTGTGTTAGTCTTGACAGTAGGCATTATGCTAATTTAACTGTGGTGTAGATGTTTGTGTGCGTTAGTCTTGACAGTAGGCATGATGCTAATTTACCTGTGGCGTAGATGCTTGAGTGCGTTAGTCTTGACAGTAGGCATGATGCTAATTTACATGTGGTGTAGATGTTTCTGTGCGTTAGTCTTGACAGTAGGCATAATGCTAATTTACCTGTGTGTAGATGTTTGTGTGCGTTAGTCTTGACACTAGGCATGATGCTAATTTACCTGTGGTGTAGATGTTTGTGTGCGTTAGTCTTGACAGTAGGCATGATGCTAATTTACCTGTGGTGTAGATGTTTGTGTGTGTTAGTCTTGACAGTAGGCATGATGGTAATTTACATGTGGTGTAGATGTTTGTGTGTGTTAGTCTTGACGGTAGGCATAATGCTAATTTACCTGTGTGTAGATGTTTGTGTGCGTTAGTCTTGACAGTAGGCATGATGCTAATTTACCTGTGGTGTAGATGTTTGTGTGTGTTAGTCTTGACAGTAGGCATGATGCTAATTTACCTGTGGTGTAGATGTTTGTGTGTGTTAGTCTTGACAGTAGGCATGATGCTAATTTACCTGTGGTGTAGATGTTTGTGTGTGTTAGTCTTGACAGTAGGCATGATGCTAATTTACCTGTGGTGTAGATGTTTGTGTGTGTTAGTCTTGACAGTAGGCATGATGCTAATTTACCTGTGGTGTAGATGTTTGTGTGTGTTAGTCTTGACAGTAGGCATGATGCTAATTTACCTGTGGTGTAGATGTTTGTGTGTGTTAGTCTTGACAGTAGGCATGATGCTAATTTACATGTGGTGTAGATGTTTGTGTGTGTTAGTCTTGACAGTAGGCATGATGCTAATTTACCTGTGGTGTAGATGTTTGTGTGTGTTAGTCTTGACAGTAGGCATGATGCTAATTTACCTGTGGTGTAGATGTTTGTGTGTGTTAGTCTTGACAGTAGGCATGATGCTAATTTACCTGTGGTGTAGATGTTTGTGTGCGTGTGACTGTGTACTAGTATCGGTGCAATTTCTATTTGCGATGTTCTTTTGTCGTTTGGCTGGATACATTTTGTTTTCTGGACCTTCTTTCTTCCTCTCTTTCCTGCGGTCTATCTTTGTGTCTTTCTTTTTTTATTTCTTGTCTTTTCTTTCTTTCTTTATTTCTTGTCTTTTCTTTCCTTATTTATTTCTTGTCTTTCTTTCTTTATTTATTTCTTGTCTTTTCTTTCTTTCTTTATTTCTTGTCTTTCTTTCTTTATTTATTTCTTGTTTTTTCTGTCTTTATTTCTTTTCTTTTCTTTATTTATTTCTTGTTTCTTCTTTCCTTATAAATTTCTTGTCTTTTATTTCTTTATTTAGTTCTTGTCTTTTCTTTCCTTATTTATTTCTTGTCTTTCTTTCTTTATTTATTTCTTGTCTTTTCTTTATTTCCTTATTTCTTATCTTTTCTTTCTTTCTTAATTTCTTGTCTTTTCTTTCTTTATTTATTTCTTGTCTTTTCTTTCCTTATTTACTTCTTGCCTTTTCTTTCTTTATTTCTTGTCTTTTCTTTCCTTATTTATTTCTTGTCTTTTCTTTTTTTCTTTATTTCTTGTCTTTCCTTTCTTTTTTAATTTCTTGTCTCTTCTTTCCTTATTTATTTGTTGTCTTTCTTTCTTTATTTATTTCTTGTGTTTTCTTTCTTTCTTTATTTCTTGTGTTTTCTTTCTTTATTTATTTCTTGCCTTTCTTTCTTTATTTCTTGCCTTTCTTTCTTTATTTATTTCTTGTCTTTTCTTTCTTTCTTTATTTCTTGTCTTTTCTTTCTTTTTTCTTTCTTGTATTTTCTTTCTTTATTTATTTCTTGTCTTTTCTTTCCTTACTTATTTCTTGTATTTTCTTTCTTTATTTATTTAATGTACTTATATAGAGCTGTTGCAGCTAAAGAGCTGGTCACGGCGATTCAGGATA
>CM072517.1:70528736-70568736 GCA_036898135.1 Oncomelania hupensis
TATAGTACAATCTCCCGAGTGAATCCTTGGTCTTACTGAGCAGTTTTTCAACCTCAGAATAATTTGCGAGAAATACCTACAGCATCCACAGCATCTATATCATGTGTTTGTAGACTTTCAGAAAGCGTTTGACCTAATCTGGCATTCAGCCCTGTGGGCAACCATGAGGGTGTACAACATCAGCCCTAACATTATTGAAGTCATCAAAGGCCTGTATGACAAGGCCATAAGTGCAGTCCTCCACAAAAGCGTCATCTGGAACTGGTACAGAACAACAATCGGCGTGCGTCAAGGATGTCTACTCTCTCCCACACTCTTCAACATCTTCCTGGAGTGCATCATGTCAGATGCCCTTGCAGATCCCGAAGGCACCGTCGTAAAAGGGGATAGAGCAATCTCCACCCTCCGTTTTGCGGATAACATTGATGATTTGGCTGGCGAGAAACAGGAACTTGAACAGTTGGTACACAGGCTTGACACCACCTCCAGAACCTTTGGAATGGAAATAAATGCAGAGAAGACCAAAATGATGACCAACAACAACAATGGCATCAACTCGGACATCGAAGTCCAAGGCCACGGTGCATAGCTTCAAATATTTAGGAGCCATTGTATCAGACAATGGGCCCCGACAGGAAGTCCTCTCTAGGATCTCATATACCTGACAAGGTTGATGCCCATTCGGAAATACAGGATCATCACTCTACATTCCAAGGTAATGCTACTGCGCTTCTTGTCATCTCTATCTTTCTATTCGCTTGTGAAGCATAGACCTTCACAGCAAACTTACAAAGAAGAATACAAAGAATGGAGATGAGGTGCTACAGAAGACTTCTGATTTCCGATACCCAGCACATCAACAACGACAAAGTCCGACAGACCATCACACAAGCCATTGGACAACACGATGACATGCGTACAGTGTTGAAGAAACGGAAACTCCGATGGTATGGCCACGTCACAAGAGCATCAGACCTTGCAAAGACCCTTCTGTAAGGCACGGTGCAAGAGGCAGAAGAAGATGGAGAGAGATGAAGAGGTGGGAGGACAACATTCGAGAATGGACTGGCTTGACACTGAACGAAGCTATGAGGGTTGTTAAGGACAGAGAATATACGATCATCTGTGATGCCCCAACGACTTTCGAGTTACGGGAAAGGATAGGATGCAAAATATATATCAATGAGACACACATCCTATGCACAATTGATCAACCTCACTCGAAGGTCAAGGTCACTGGGCTTTCAAAAGTGGGTTAGAATTGGTACTTTGACGAGACCTTGACCCTAAACTATGAGAGATATAAAGTTCAAACTTGTTGTATTTAGAGATTATAGATATGATCTTTCACATTTGTTCCGTTTTTGCGTTGATCTTGAAGGCCAAGATCATTTTAGGCAGTGCAACACCTTTTTTTAAAACATAGGTCATCGTACAGTGGAATGGCCTTAGGTAACATAATAATAATAATAATAATAATAATAATAATAATAAGAAGAAGAAGAAGAAGAAGAAGAAGAAGTGTATTTATATAGCGCTTTTTCGCCACATACGTTGTGTTCATGGGTCATATTTGGTCCTTTTTTTTTTAAGTACCTTTAAGTGTTTTAACGCTAACCCAAACCCTAACCCTTGCCAATAACCCCTTACCATAACAAAGCCTTAACCCTAACGGATCATTTGTTTGAATTCAAAACAACGAGGGCTGTCAAAACAAGGTATATGGATTTTTACTAGTTTGTCGAAATAACGCCGTGTAAACAAGTATACACACACACGCACTCACACCCCCCCCCTCCCCACACACACACACCATTTTACTGGTCGCTTTGCGTGTCAAGGCCACTTTTGTACCCAGAGTCAGCCCAGCCCAGCCGTCCATTCATTGTCATCCTCTTTGAGTTAGATCGAAATAGCAACTGCATTTTTCTCTTCAAGTAAATTTCCCCCCTGTACCAGACAGCCCTAACCGGAAGCTAACCGACGAAATGGTTGACTGGCCAATGAATAGTGCTGAACAACGAATCCCCTTAAACAGGGTTTTGTCCTCATAATTAACATATTGATCACTTTCTCCCTTCCAAAATACTGCCATAGTGTTAAAATATAGTTTCTCGCGAACATACAGTCATGTAAATCGCAGCGATGCTCTTCTTCGCGGAATCTTCGATTCAATGGTTTGGTTTATGATTTTTAGTTCCCGAAGGGTAGGCTGGGGAACTGTTGTTTTCGGCTTTGTCTGTCCGTACTGCGTCAGTCTGTCATTTGTGGGCACTTTTCTATGAAACAAATGGACAGATTTGTTTGAAACTTGATATTTAGTTAGAACACAATGATGGTACAAATGTTTGTATAGCGGGCAAAGTCATTAAGGTCACGTGTGCATTTGTTTGGTTTAGTTTGTTGCGTTTTAATTGCATTTTCTCCTAAACTATTTTAGGGATTTGGTTCAAGTTTGCTTAGTACTTACACTTTACCTGTGCCTCTAACTTAAGACCAAACTTATGCAAATCGAGTGATGTGATCTCAGTGACGTTATTATTTTAGTTTTAACGTTTTTTTTATTTTAAAAATATATTTTAAATGGGTTTTCTCCCATTTGCCGAATTTTTACGACTTTAAACACACACACACACACACACCCACACACACCCACACACCCACAGTCACACACACACACACACAAATACAAACCAACGCGCGTGCTCACACACAACCATTGAACAATGAAATATGATTGTATTAGAGACTCCTCTGCTAGTGAAACCCGCGTGGCGTAATTAGGGAACTCAATGACTTTTTAAATTAGAACTGGGTAGTAACTCCTAAGGAAGCGTGCTAAGTGAAATCCAAATATAGACAATCTTTTTAATCTGCAGTTTTACCTCCTTCAGTCTTTTTACTTGTCTTCCTTTAAACTACTCGCGCGCTTATCGGAGATCACTCACCTCATTAATGTTGGTTAATAAACACTTCTATGATCATGCTATCTAGAGCACAAGTTTGAAGAAGAAAAAAACAACTAAAATTCACTTTAATTTTAGCATCTATTATATTTATTTTAAAAATTACTTAATTACTTAATTAATTAATAAATAATAATAATAATAATAATAATAATAATAATATTTTTATTATTATCATTAGTAGTAGTAGTAGTAGTAGTAGTAGTAGTAGTAGTAGTAGTAGTAGTAGTATCATCATCCTCATCATTTTCAGCATCATCATCATTATAATATTATAATTTTGTAAAATTTATTATTATTATTATTATTATTATTATTATTATTATTATTATTATTATTATTATTATTATTATTATTATTATTAACATCATCATCATCTTCACCTTCATTATCGTCATCGTAATCATGATGATTATGAACACCACAGTTGTTGTTGTTATGTGCTCTCAGCTCTCTCGCTGTTCCTGTGTGCCTCCATTCACATCCAGTACGCCAGAGGAGATAGCTTCTACGAAGCCTCCTCTGACTCCTGCTTCCAGGCGACGGAGAATCCCAGGACGCTGAGCAGCCATCAATGCGATGGCATGTACGTGCTGGCCAACTTCGACTACTTGCAACAACTGGTGGGCGTCGCCTCTTACCTGCTATCCAACAGTTACCTTGTGAACGTCTCCTACAGTGGTGAGTAACAGCCTAGCAGTTTTAGTGTTCACATGTGTGACCCGAGACTTGCAGTAAGCGCGCTTTCGCATTTTTTTTGGTCCCACAATCTGGAATGCCCATCCTGTCCCTCTCGTTGGTGGACGTCGCCTCCGACCTGGGGTCCAACATTTACCTTGTGAACATCTCCGACACCAGTGTTCACGTGGGCGCCGCGAGACTTACGATAAGCGTGCTTTTCTTGGCCCCACACTCTGGAATGCCCTTCCCGTCCCCTCTCCGATTGAAACGGCCAGGCGCTGCTGTTTTTCAGATTAGGTTTAAAAGCCTATCTGTTTCGCAATCACTTTGCTGCAGTGGTGATTTACGTAGGAATAGCTTTTTCTATTTATATATTTCGCTTAAGTTCGCTTAATAATTCCAGTATGTACATGTATGTGTGTTCTGTTTCCATTGCTCTAAAATAGTAGCTGTGATTTGTTTCACCTTGCTGGCTGTACGATTTGCCAACTTTTGAAGCGTGCGTCCCTTGTATACTGTTAAGTGTTTTACAGTTTGTGCCTAGATAAAGTATGCTGGTTAAACGATCATCTGTGGTGTCCCAACGACTTTCGAGTTACGGGAAAGGATAGGCCGCTATTTTAAAGGGACCCAAGTCAAAGGCTTTGTTTACTCTTGGCGTTTCTGGGTTTACCCTCAAATTCGCCTTGTTATTACATTACACAATGATGGCGTGGGCTTTCGTTGCTCAAATCAACTGCTAAAGTTTGAATTTTCATTTCTGTTCTGACAGGGAGTGATTTCCCCTGTTTTAACGGTACACCAATAAGCTCCACGATCTACTAGATCCTGTAGTTTTTAGCGCTACAGGGTTAGCTACCGGTTGCTATTATTATTATTATTATTATTATTATTATTATTATTATTATTATTATTATTATTATTATTATTATTATTGTATTCAATCCGGCCACGTCACCAGATCATCAGGTCTTGCAAAGACCATCCTGCAAGGCACAGTGCAAGGAGGTAGAAGACCGAAAAAGAGGTGGGAGGACAACATTCGAGAATGGACTGGTTTGACACTGAGCGAAACAATCAGGGTTGCTGAGGACAGGGAAAGATGGAGTACGCTGGTTAAACGATCATCTGTGGTGCCCCTACGACCTCCGAGTTATGGGATAGGATAGGATAGGATAGGATTGTATTCAATCTGGATAGCGCTGCTGTGCGGCTGCTTTGCTTTTACTGAGAAGGCAACCACCTGAATTTCTCCCTGAGGGGTGACGACTGTTTTCTAAACTTAAAATAAAGTGTGAAAGGGGAACAACTGGTGTTTAAATGTCACCCGGCAGATCTTAACCTTACATTACATTACGTGATTGTTGCTTTAGGTCCAGCGGACTCTTCCGAGCCCAATCAGGACCGGACAACCCCTGATCCGCATAAAATATCTGCTGAAACAACCCTAGTGGTAAAACTGAAAGCTCTCCACCAGCCAGTCACTTTACAATAAAGACATCCCACGCAGGGAACACTGAGGCTGTACTCTAATTTATCGAACCCCCGTTTACAAAAACAAAATAGAATACAAACATCATTATAAATTATCAACAAAACACATACATATAAAATGCCTACATTGCCAAATAATAACATCATAGGAAGCCCTAGTGACCACCTGGCAGAAAGCGTCCAATATTCCCAAGCTGATCCAACAGACCTCATACACAAATAAGGAGTCTTGTCCCGGAAGAGTTTTCAAGAAAAAACGTAGGTTACTGGTCTAGCGAAGAAGAAGATAGTATAGATTGATAGAACAGAGCAGGAATGAGAAAGAGCAAATGAGAAAGACAGCGACAGTGGGAATTTAAGGCACTAAATTTCCAGAAAGTGAGGATACTATTTATACTGAAACTCCCGGCACCCCAACGGGGGTGATCCTAACCTTGAATAAGCATTAGGACAGAGCAACTGTAGTGTAAAGATGAAATCCATCTGCAACATCACACCACCATTTAAAATAACATAACTTTTAGAGTGCCATCTCTTACTAGTGAGGAATACGGGTTTAATTTGAAAACGTTTTACTAAGATACTGCAAGCTGTCCAATTTTACTCTATGTAGATTGTAGAACATAGAAAATGATGAGCTTACGGTCAACGAAGATAAAACACAGCACATTAAAAAGGGTCACGTATTTCGCTAAAGGTTTCGTCAGGATTACAAGCCACCTGAAATACAACTCCAGTCATCACGGCACGAACTACACCACTGAGCAAAAATCATCCATCTCAATTGATCAATACCAAACCAATCAGTAAGCCTAATTACTTTCATGCAGTACAATGATGTCTCTGTTGACTTCAGCGCTGGGCGGGTACAGGTGGGCACGAACGGGAGAGGGAGTGGCTGCTCAGATGTGGAAGGACAGCGTGATTCCAGACGGCACGAAGCAGTGCGCAGAATTCAACAAGAGTCTGGCACGACTGGTGGCCATCGACTGCAGCGTCACTGCCCCTTACATCTGTCGTAAGACCACCACTAACTGCGACGGTAAGAAATTCAAGTAGCTTTTCTTGATTGTTGGTTAGCAGTAGTATGTTTCTCAATAGGAATAGCACGGACAGCATATATCGTACATAGAAACAGATGCCTACTGCTGCTAAGCCTATGCTATTGAGGATCCATTATTTATGGTTAAAGCGCCTGTGTTCATTGACACGCCATCCTAAGCTCCTTACAAGGGTGGGTGTTTTTGCAGATGCTTAATAGGATTGTGCGCCGTTGTCCGGGCGTCAGATGATGCGCCAAAAGGCAGAAAGTGGGCTTGAGTTAGATCCTGTACCGCCCAGCGCCTTGAGCTGCTCTTGACCTGGACAAGCGCTATACAAGAACGATTAAATAAATAAAATCAATACAAATACGTCATTTTTAAAACTCATCACCATAATACGTAGGCTACGTAATTTTTTTAATTATTATCCCACATTGCAATACTAACTTAAGAAAGTTCTCATTTGAGTGGCCTCGTGGCGCAGTGGAATTAGTCGCCGGATTCCTGTGCCGAAGGTCGAGGGTTCGATTCCCGCAAGTGGCGAACGTATGTGACTTAGGTACGAGACTATTGAGGTCACCGAGGGTTTTCTCCGGGCACTCCGGTTTCCTCCCTCCCTTCAATAATTGTACAGGACGCAGTCAATATAAAAATTTCAAAAATAAAGATTCGATTTTCTTTCCGTCTTCTGATAGCGATCTCCCTGCCTTTACACCACCTGTTTGAGTGATGGATGTGTATTTGATGTGTGTGAGGGTGGATCAGACAGGTGAGCGTGTATGTTGGTATAGATCGCCGCGCTTTGAACCTGATTGATTTGGGGAAAGGCGCATATATAGCATCCTGTATTATTATTATTTTATATTATTATTTTCTAACCGGGTTGCTACTCACTGAAATACTCCGCCTTTTTCAACTAAACATGCACAAAGTACAGATTCATTTAAGAACCAGTTAGACATGCTTCCAAACTTGAAAAAAAATCTAGTGCTATGATTAATTATGTGTTATGCATCTAGGCAAATTACTTGCCCCACAGACCCAATCATGAGCCAGTTGTGGAGTCCACGAAGGAGCATTTAAAAAGGCTTCACGGCATCGTTTAATACTGTCTGATGGGGTTGTATGAAATAAAAGGACAAAGTTCCAAAAGTTCATAGTTGAACAAAATATTTCAAAGTACTCATACGCAAAGTGTAGTGGAAAACTTGAATGCTCTCCCAGTTAGCACACAATTCGATTAAAATATCCTCTGGGTAGTAACCAAAACTGTATAGATAAGTGTACAGAATATGACGATTAGAGGTCATGTTTCATCAAAATTGCCCGAAGTGATCCACACACAAAAGAGTTAAAAGAAGAGGTGTGGGATAGGCCTGGAGGCCTGAAAAATAACCTTTAGCAACTTAGTATTACTACTGCTACAACAACTACTACTACTACTACTTCTACTACTACTACTACTACTACTACTACTACTACTACTACTACTACTACTACTACTACTACTACTACGTAAGGATGTAAGAATAATGGCGATAAAAGAATGCACAAGATGTAAGACAGTCCTCACCGCCCCACAACAGTGGAAATGAAAAGCGTTGACTGCAGGGCTGTACAGTACAACAGCATTTAACACATTATGTCTACCCTGGCCGGCACACCAACCATACAGCCTTTCAAAATGGCCCACACAACACTTCCGCTATCAAACGGAAGCCATGATTGCTTTGCAGCCGCCATGTTGATTAGATTTGAAAAGTTTTGCCTGCAAGGCTGTACGACTTTACGACAGATCCATGCCTAGATTGACGTTCTTTATGCTGGCCCACCAAAACACCGCCTTTCAAAATGGCCGACGCCAAACTTCCGCTCTCCAAGGAAGTCATGATTGCGTTGCAGGCGCCATGTTGATTGGATGTGTCAACATTGTGACAGAGGTTGACATGTAATACCTGTTATTACCTTACGCATACAACTGATTTCATCCACACACATCCACAACCACCCTTTCTATCTTCCATCCACTGTTGCTTCTGTCGTGCTTTGAAAGCTATTTTACTCCTTCTCGCGTGGTGTCCGCATGGTCTAAGGCGGGACTAACTAGCATTGTCTACAGGCCAATGGTGCCTGACAGGTGTGGGATCGATCCTGCTTCTGGGCGTTATGTTTCTCCGAATATTAATTACTTTCGACTCGGGCAACGTCTCGGGGATTTTCTCCGGGTACTCCGTATTCCTCACGAGAAAAATTTCAAAAACACAACTAATATTAGGTAGGTTGGGTTTAGGCGCTCCACAGGCTGCGACTACGCCTTCTCCAGGGGGGGCGGCCCAGAATTTCCCGATAAAAGGAGACAATAAAATGTCACAAATCAATATTGCAAACACTTCTACCTTCCAGGCGAGGGATGGATTGACGTTGCTTTCTTCTGGCGAGGCGACTGCGCACTATAAGGCCTCTGGTTTCAGCAGAGAGTGGAGCGGGCGCTCACATTAACTGTAACAAACCTGCCAATCACGTCGACGGCAGCAAACTGAGAAATCGCAACATTGTTATCGTTTCATTTTCCTTTGTTGTTGTAACGCCGTAGGTAGCAGGACATTGACAGGAAGCGTCTCCAGTTGGTCGCTACAACAAAGAAAGAATAACAACTGCCACAACCACCTTAATTTTCACCACCATATTAAAGAAGAAGAAGAAGAAGGACAGACAGGAAGGAAGGATGGATTTTTTGGGACACTTTATTGTCCCTTTTTATCTGGAAATTCTGAGCCGCCTCCTTTGGGGAAGAAGTAGTCGCAGCCTGTGGCGCGCCCAAATCCAACCGACCTAATAGCTTTGAAATGTTACTAGGGGAGCAAACCGGAGTACCCGGAGAAAACCACCGAGACGTTGCCCGAGTCGAAAGTAAATAATCGGAGAAGCATAACGCCCACAGGCGGGCGCCATTGGCTTCTAGCCTGTGGACAAGAAAAGTTAGACCCGCCGTAGACCAAGCGGCCACAACGCTCTTACAGAAGAAGAAAAAAAAAGAAAAAGAGGGAAGGGCAGGGGTGGGGGGAGGGGGGACAGGGGAAGAAAAAAAAAGAAAAAAAAAAGAAAGAATAGCTTCGCAAGGAAGCAAACAAAAAGGAGAAGAAAAAACAACAGCAACAACAATAGCAACAACGACAGCAACAGCAACACCAACAGCTACAACAACAACTGTTAGACTAAAAAAACTATGTCAAGTGATGACATTGATTTCAGGATTTAAACTCGCGATCGTTGTCACGAATTGGCTAGTTTTAACTCTGCTCATTGACTATTCAGCATGTGTAGTCATTGTAACAGTAGAGAGTCAGTGTAGTACACATCAAGCAATTAAATTACAGCACACTGCGAGCCTGAGCCACACACACAGCGCAGTGACGTCAGCACTTGAGTTTTGAATCGGACCGTTGGAACCAATGGGAGAGCTTAGGCAAAGTGGTTGGAGCCAGTTTGACTGGGTCCAAACCACGCACAGTTTTGGTCAGTTGGGAGTAATACACCGAAGTGTTAACAGCTAGAAAGCTGGCAGAGAAATCTCTCCACACATAGACCAGGAAGCAGGACTTAGGAATCTTAGAATTCTATTAAGTCGCCAACGGGCCTGAACTTGTCAGACAGGTAAATGAACACCCTTCTGTTTCATCGTGATATATTTATATTATTGTTGCAATTATGTTTGTGGAATTTGCTATGCATAAATGTGAATTATTAATCCGAATTTGCCGTACCACGTGGAAGAGCCGACCACGAGGCGAAACACGACCGGTTACGCCGCCATGTTGCATCCCGTACGGAACCACTGTTGTTTAACTTATATGTATGTTTGCAGACCAGTGGCTGTACCACTGAATGTTTATATTATTATTAATTCTGTATGTGTATAGTTAGACACGATTTATATTTATGTATGTATAGGAATTTAGAGTGAGATTCCAGGGGAACCCGGAAGTAGCAGAATGTTCGTCGCTTATGTATAGAGATGTGGAGCTATCACTGAGGGCTACTTGGCTTTCAGTGAGACGCTCTGCACAAACCGATTATTCAGGGTTGTGCAGAATTTCGTCTCTTATATTACAGACGAGCAGGCGAGCTATCCCGAGCTATCCCGAGCTATCCCGTGCGCACAACTCCACAGAAACGACGAGTTGTCTGCGTAACCTCTACCGCACAGGTCGGAGAGAGTTACCCTGGATCACACCCTACAAGACCCCACAGCGTGGCAAGGGAACCCAACTACACAACTACACAGGTGCACCTGAAGCTACCTCACAGAAGGACTTCGACCGCACCACCTAGCAGTTAAGTGTAACAACATAGGTGCACTTAAACTGATCGGAAACAGGACCACAGTAGTCCAACTCTTCAGAAACTGTAAAACGGACCACAGTAGTCCAAATCTACATGAGATATACTAGCAAGTGCCCGATGAAGATAGAACAGCTGCATAGACTATCAGCGATCGAACTATTAGCATTGAAAGAGACTTTTTAAGTTAGATTAGTACTTAGAGAATCTTGTATAGAGTAGAAGAAATAAATGTGTGATTTTAACTGTTATCAAGTGGCTGGACTACATATGATTCATAGCCGTGTGAAAGCTAGTGTGACAGTAATCTTTTACCATTTTTCTATCTATTTCTGTACCCCAACCTTAACACAGAACGAGCTAAACAAATAAATTTATTAAAGTAATTCATAGGGTGACCTACTAGCAGTTCCCACCGAATAAACGTGAGGGTCCATAATTCCATTGTGCAGAGCCCATAAACCCCACGTGACACTTTAATTGGCGAGCCTGCCAGGATCTGTGTATAATAGGAATTGGGTATAACCGGACCTAAGTACAATAAAATTAGATAACAGTAGAAGTAGAATAACTTAGAATAGTGTAAGGGTATAACACTGATCAGTTGTGGTGCACTATTCTTTAGTTAAAAACTTTTTTGCTTCAATTATTTTTGTACCTGTATGTTGCATTGTTCTTTTGCAGGTTTTGCTTAAGTAACTGTTGTATGCCATTTGACTCTTGTTTTATTCTATTATTGATTGCAAATTTTATGGTCTTTGCATTGTTGTTATTGAATTGCAATATTGCTAGTGTTTTGGTATTCCACTTGATTCAGAGGTTGTTCATAGACACGTTTGGCAATGTCGGACCCAGTGGCCTTGAGATTGCGTTTCAAGGAACTAGGAGAAGCTTTACACTTAGCAGGGGGAGACCTAATTGCGTATATAAATGCAGAGGTAGAGAAACAGGAGGCTAAGGCAGAGAGAGCAGCAGAGAGAGAACAGAAGAAACTTGAAGCAGAACAGAGAAAAGCAGAATTAGAAGCAGAGCAAAAGAAATTAGAACTAGAAGCAGCAAGAGAGCAGAAGAAACTAGAATTAGAAGCAGAGCAGAAGAAACTAGAGCTAGAAGCAGAACAGAAGAAGGTAGCAGCAGAGAGAGAAGCAGAAGTTAGGAGGTGGGATTATGAGCGAGCAGAAAAAGAAAAAGAGAGGGCAGAAAAAGAAAAAGAGAGGGAAGAAAAGGAAAAAGAAAGACAGCATGAGTTAGAGCTAAGAAGATTGGGATCAGGAGCTTCAAGTTCTTCCTCAACCCCTTCCCACTCAGATCAGCTAGAGGTAGCACCCAACCCTGTACAAGGAATGTCATTTCCACTGGGGACATTCAATGAGAGAGAAGAAGGTCTAGATCTCTATCTGACTAGGTTTGAGCGTCTAGCAACAGAGTATAAACTAGATCCCACTCATTGGTCTTTTAAGCTTAGTCAAGGGCTTAGAGGAAAGGCTTATGACATCTACAGTAAGCTACCGACTGACAGAGTGACTGACTATCACAAAGTAAAAGAGGCACTACTAACGGGATTCGAACTAACAGGAGAATGCTACCGGCAAAAATTCCGCACCAACCGGAGAGTGAAAGGAGAGAGCTATGCGCAGTTCGCGGATCGGTTGTCCACAATGCTGGATAAGTGGATTAGCCAGTCAGCCACGGCTAAGACGTATGATGGACTGACAGAACTGTTAGTATGGGAACAGCTACGGGAAACCATGACCCCCGAGCTGAGAACATTCTCAGTAGAGCAGGGCGCGGAAAGACTGGAAGATCTGGTCAAGGTCGCAGATAGGTACGTGGCCGCCCACGGAGAAGCCAAGAGCTTCAGGCGAGACCTAAAGCCTAACGGGAAAGAGGCACAGAAACGAAGCCCTAACCGGGAAGAGCGCACCGCGAATAAGCCGAATAACCCCAGACCTGGGCAAAATAAAGGACCCAACACGGAATTCGGGAAAAGAGGTCCCGCAGAACAGAGACGGTATTGCTCGTTCTGCAATAGAAACAATCACTCCACCGCAGAATGTTTCAAGTTGGCCGCACAACGTAGGGAAGAGCGCGAAAGCCGGCCAGCGCACAGAGTTCTAACTCAAAGTAGCGGTAACAAGCCACACACAATCGGAGATCACCCATCGGTGACAGACACGGTCAAGGTCAACGGAAAAGAAGCGAACTGTCTGTATGACACAGGTCTATCATACGACGCGATAGTTAGCGAAGCTCTTGTATCGCGCGCGGACTTGACGGACAAGACAGTCGACTTACAAGGAGCAGACTTGACGAAACCGACGACTACTTGCCCAATAGCTTGGATAGAAGTAGAGAGTAGGTACGTCACAGGACGAATCCAAGCAGCTGTTTTACAGAAACCCCTGTATGATCTAGTGCTAGGTTGTAGGTATGTGTTCTTAGGCACGCCCCCCAAAACTGTAGAGATAGCTGCAGTGCAAACCAGGGCCCAAGCTAAAACCCAACCACCCCAGCCCGAGTTCGCTCCGAATCCAGGACTCGAAGAGATCAAAACAGCACAGAAAGAAGACACCTCGATAGCGAAGTGCTTCCAGAAGCTACCCAAGGCGCACACACCCCCGCACAAGGGAGACTTCTACATGGAAGAGGGAGTTCTACATCGACAAGGAGATGGAGATCACACCCAACTAGTACTACCAGCCACCCTTCGAGCCCAAGTACTAGAATTAGGCCACAGCATGCCACTCAGCGGACACATGGGAATTGGAGCCACAGTGCAGAGAATCAGCGCACACTACTATTGGCCAGGAATCACGGAGGATGTCAAGCGCTACGTGAAATCTTGCCACCAATGTCAACGATATTCCCCGCGACATCACACCGTACCAGTTACCTTAGGACCATCGGTAGTAGTCGGCGTGCCATTCCAGCAAGTCTCAGTAGACATAGTAGGACCACTGCCCATGACCAAGAAGCGGAACAGATTTCTACTCACACTCGTCGACGCATGTACGATGTGGTGCGAAGCAGTCCCGTTGCCAGCGATAGACACCAAGAAGATTGCAGATGCACTCATCGCCATCTTTACCAGAGTCGGATTCCCGGACAGCATTAGAACGGACAACGGATCTCAGTTCACCGGCCGCCTGATGCAAGACGTGTTCGAGCTGATACAAGTTCATCACATTCGCACACCACCATACCACCCAGCCAGCAACGGACAAGTAGAAAGACTGAATGGAACCCTTCTCACCATACTCAGGAAAGTCGCCGACGACAATCCAGAAGCGTGGGACACCTACGTGAATGCGGCACTGTTCGCATACCGAGAAACGCCCCATGCAGCCACAGGCTACACCCCGTCAACATTGCTATTCGGCAGACCTCTAGCAGGACCGCTAGAAGCCCTACGCAGAAGTTGGACTGAAGCCAAGATAGACGACACACCAAGAGGTGCCACCAAGTACGTCGCAGACCTGCAGGAAACCCTCAAAGCAACGTGGAAGAA
Organism: Oncomelania hupensis; assembly: GCA_036898135.1. NCBI lineage: Eukaryota > Metazoa > Mollusca > Gastropoda > Littorinimorpha > Pomatiopsidae > Oncomelania > Oncomelania hupensis. The sequence goes on from CM072517.1 coordinate 70,542,770, forward strand.
AGCTGGTGAAGCACTGAAGAAGGCAAGAGCCCGTCAGGCGAAGTACTACAACCGCCACGCGAAGGACAGAGAACTGCAAGTCGGCGATCAAGTGCTAATCTTACTTCCAAGTGGAACCAACAAGCTGGACATCGCTTGGAGAGGACCGTACCGGGTGACTGCCAAGAAATCCAAGACAGTCTACCAAGTAGAGGTGAACGGGAGAGCCCGATACCACCACATCAATCGCCTCAAGAAATACACGGACCGACCAGCGACCCCCGGCACACACACATGGATGGCCATCGCCATCGCGGAAGAAGCTCATCCACAACTACAACAGCATCGCCGTACCACTGACAAATGGAACCCGGAAAATCGCCCCGGACAAAGTAGTATGGACAGCGGAATGCGAGACAGCATTCCAAACACTCAAGGACAGAATGACATCGGCGCCAGTGCTCCACCTACCCGATTTGACTCAGCCATTCGTTCTACGCACCGACGCAAGCGACTTAGGCCTCGGAGCAGTACTGCTACAGCGCGACCCCAAGAATGCAGAGACGCTATTCCCTGTCGCCTACGCCAGCAGAAAATTGAGACCCGCCGAGACCCACTACGCCACGTCGGAGAAAGAATGTCTTGGACTAGTCTGGGCCATACAGAAATTTCAACTCTACCTGTATGGGACACACTTCACAGTTCAGGTGGACCACCAACCACTATCGTTCCTGGCAGCCTCCAAATCCTTGAACTCTCGCCTGATGAGATGGGCACTCACCCTTCAGGCGTACTCATTCCAGATCGAGTACATACCCGGCAAAGAGAACCACGGAGCCGACTACCTCAGTCGCCATCTCGTGGAGGACACAGCAGCTGTCGCCCACCCAACACAACTAAGGGCCACAGCACCAGAATTCGTCCCCGCCCAGTAATACCCTGTCACTAGTGTCCATAGCTACCTGGCACAGCATTGCAGCTCAGGTAGAGCAACTTACTTAGTTTGTACATAGGACCCTAGGATAGTGCAGTGTTAAACTAGGCTCTGTAGTAGAAAAAGGTCGAATCCAGTAGTCATCGCCTTTTTTCAGTTGAGGGAGCCTGTCACGAATTGGCTAGTTTTAACTCTGCTCATTGACTATTCAGCATGTGTAGTCATTGTAACAGTAGAGAGTCAGTGTAGTACACATCAAGCAATTAAATTACAGCACACTGCGAGCCTGAGCCACACACACAGCGCAGTGACGTCAGCACTTGAGTTTTGAATCGGACCGTTGGAACCAATGGGAGAGCTTAGGCAAAGTGGTTGGAGCCAGTTTGACTGGGTCCAAACCACGCACAGTTTTGGTCAGTTGGGAGTAATACACCGAAGTGTTAACAGCTAGAAAGCTGGCAGAGAAATCTCTCCACACATAGACCAGGAAGCAGGACTTAGGAATCTTAGAATTCTATTAAGTCGCCAACGGGCCTGAACTTGTCAGACAGGTAAATGAACACCCTTCTGTTTCATCGTGATATATTTATATTATTGTTGCAATTATGTTTGTGGAATTTGCTATGCATAAATGTGAATTATTAATCCGAATTTGCCGTACCACGTGGAAGAGCCGACCACGAGGCGAAACACGACCGGTTACGCCGCCATGTTGCATCCCGTACGGAACCACTGTTGTTTAACTTATATGTATGTTTGCAGACCAGTGGCTGTACCACTGAATGTTTATATTATTATTAATTCTGTATGTGTATAGTTAGACACGATTTATATTTATGTATGTATAGGAATTTAGAGTGAGATTCCAGGGGAACCCGGAAGTAGCAGAATGTTCGTCGCTTATGTATAGAGATGTGGAGCTATCACTGAGGGCTACTTGGCTTTCAGTGAGACGCTCTGCACAAACCGATTATTCAGGGTTGTGCAGAATTTCGTCTCTTATATTACAGACGAGCAGGCGAGCTATCCCGAGCTATCCCGAGCTATCCCGTGCGCACAACTCCACAGAAACGACGAGTTGTCTGCGTAACCTCTACCGCACAGGTCGGAGAGAGTTACCCTGGATCACACCCTACAAGACCCCACAGCGTGGCAAGGGAACCCAACTACACAACTACACAGGTGCACCTGAAGCTACCTCACAGAAGGACTTCGACCGCACCACCTAGCAGTTAAGTGTAACAACATAGGTGCACTTAAACTGATCGGAAACAGGACCACAGTAGTCCAACTCTTCAGAAACTGTAAAACGGACCACAGTAGTCCAAATCTACATGAGATATACTAGCAAGTGCCCGATGAAGATAGAACAGCTGCATAGACTATCAGCTATCGAACTATTAGCATTGAAAGAGACTTTTTAAGTTAGATTAGTACTTAGAGAATCTTGTATAGAGTAGAAGAAATAAATGTGTGATTTTAACTGTTATCAAGTGGCTGGACTACATATGATTCATAGCCGTGTGAAAGCTAGTGTGACAGTAATCTTTTACCATTTTTCTATCTATTTCTGTACCCCAACCTTAACACAGAACGAGCTAAACAAATAAATTTATTAAAGTAATTCATAGGGTGACCTACTAGCAGTTCCCACCGAATAAACGTGAGGGTCCATAATTCCATTGTGCAGAGCCCATAAACCCCACGTGACAATCGTTCACAGCAGAATGTCTTTCTACCGACTGCACAGTGAGTGTTGTAGAATTTCTAGCAGTCTGGGACCTAATATCCACTTGGCTATATCCGAACTTTAAATAGAACCTTGTTTCATCCCAAGGCTTACAACAACAAAAATCTTACTGACGACGCACTTGAAAATAAACGGAATTTCACTATAAGCAGGAATTGAAATTATCGCACTTTCATTGTTGCCTAGTACCACAAAGTTTGTCGTCGCACGGACCTGACACTCCCGAGAGATAGCGTTCGGAGGCCGCAAATCATGTTTTATGTGGTAGCTTATAATCAGAGTGCAATGAAATAGCCAATTGTTGGTGTTTCCCCAACAATCTGTGTTATAGCTGAAGTCACTTGTAGCAACAATTCTACTACAATGTTTTCACAACATTTGTTTTAGAAGTATTTTAAACAACGCACGTAGTTACACGGTAAAATAAATATCGGGACATTTTGGGCCAAAAGCATGCGCACTCTCCGTAATCTTCCGAGAGTTGTGTTCTTCTCTTTGCGCGGCTATTTTGGTTGTAAAAAAACATGGCCGACTCAACCGATAGCGATGATGAGATTATTGTCATTGCTCTGTATCTAGTATTTCAAAATAGAAAGCAGAAGAAAAAGGAGGCAGCATTGGGTGAAGACTTGGCAGACTACTACAGTTCGACTGCGCATCACCGAACGCACATTAATTTTGATGCTGCGCAAGAAAAACCAAGTTTTCAAGCGAATCCTGGAATCCACTACATAATGAAAATTAAAGTCCCTAAACAATGAATTGTTTACGTAAATAATGCATTATTTATAGCAACATCTTTTACATAATACATTATTTAGCAAATTCTGCTTAATAATGCATTTTATAAGTAAAGAAACCATTTAGAATATATTGTTTAGAAAAATAACAAGTTATTTACAGCGAAAATATATTATTTAGGAAAATCTTACGTTGATTGTAAACTAATGATTATTTAGACAACATGCTTCTAAGTAAAAATTATTTAGCTGAAAGTGGTGAAATTAATATTTTACAAAGGGAATTCCGTAAAGGTCGAGTTGGATTTGGCTTGCAACTCCTGACAAAGTGTTGTAGCTGAAGGCATTTGTGCAGTGAAACTTTGCATCTTCTGTGTATTATCTCCTTCAGCCTTTTGACTTATCTTTCCTGTTAAGTGTTGTTAGTGGGTATTTTTCGTGGTGTTACACGGAAATGGCCGATTCAGCCCCGATGCTTGAATCTTGTATAACTCCAATTCGTTATCCCCCCCAGCCCGTTCACTCCGTAACAAGGCCGGGGTGGTCGTTTTAAGGATGTCCAACTTTATTCAGCAAACAGCATCAACAACTGCATGCAAAATATCTTTCCAAAAGACCTCTCTCGACAAGCAGTCAACGGTCCTAAATATAGTCTATCAACCATGTAGAAAATTACAGAACGTTCAGATTGATGCAATCAACAACCAATGGAAATGAAACTCGTCAACGGAGTTAAACACTACCTTACGTCACAGAACGTTCTACATACGTCGAGAATATAATCATCTGTTACTAACTAAAGCTCAAATCTTCTATCAAACAAACATTAGGTAAGACCTCTCTAGCTACAGGAGATCCAGGCTTGTGCTTGAATACCATTAATTATTTAAAATTAAAGTGCTCGTCTCAATCGTAACCCCTGGTGTATAATTAGTGTTAAGTGATGGTTAATTGGAAACAAAAACAACAACAAAATTCTGCGAACTTTAGTTCAAGAGATGTTGACTGATTTGTGTGTGTGTGTGTGTGTGTGTGTGTGCGCGAAGTTTTTCAACTGTTAGAGGATGACAAATATGACATTGTTCATTGGAAATCATCAATACAAAGATAAACATATCCATTGTTTTTTTAAACTAATAATAATAATAATAATAATAATAATAATAATAATAATAATAATAATAATAATAATAATAATAATAATAAATAATAATAATAATAATAATAATAATAAGAAGAAGAAGAAGAAGAAGAAGAAGAAGAAGAAGAATGGATGCTGTACGCGCCTTATTCCTAAATCAGTTTCAAATCGCGGCGATCTGTAACCAACATGCGCGCTCACATGTTACAGACACTCCTACACACACAACACACACACATTCTTCCCTCAAATATGTGGTGTAAAGGCCAGTCGTTATTAAAAGAGGGACAGGACATTTTATTTTGGAAATTTGAAATGGACTGCATTCAATACCATCATTGGAGGAAAGGAAAAACCCTAAGTACCCGGAGAAAGCCCTCAGTGACCTGCAAAGTCTGGTACCTAAGTCACACAAGTTCGTCCTGTGCAGGAATCGAACCCGCGACCTTCGGCATAGGAAACCGGCGACTTACCCGCTGTACCATCAGGCGACCCTTAAGACCCATTGTTTTATTTTCCCCAACGAATCAAAACAAAGAAATAGCTTCTTCTTCTTTGTTTTTTTTTACAAGCAACAATCCTGGCAAGTGTTTGTTTTAGAAGTGGTTGTTGGGCGATGGCTGACACCTGGGATTTATATTTTATGAGTAGTGGTTTCGTTTCCCTGTACTATCAAGGTTTTCTTTGTTGTTTGCCGTCACCCTGGGCGAGACAATAATTATAATACCAGAGTTCTGACTGCTTGACTGCTTGACTGCTCACTGGAGAGCCGTTCCACCGTTGACGTCAATGGGTTTACAAAAGTGCGTAGGCCTATTCAATCACTTAAAGTGAGTCTGACGTCCTTTTAAAAAAAAATTGTATCAAACATTTACGCTATTGAGAAACCAAGGCTAACCGTTCCCTGCTTCATGCCATGTATCCAACATTTAACACTAGATAGAAGATCGTAGAAGGGTTTAGTAATCTATATTATTGAGCTGAAAGTTCTCAAATAAGCCTGTATGCAGCTTTAAAAGGTTAGACATGCGGTCTCTTTATAACGTCATCCCGCACGTGTTTCCTTCTATGCAGGGCAGCCGATACCTTAGGCCGAAAGCCTAGTCACAGAGAAAAAGCAGCAGCAAAGCCCTACAACTCACTCTGATAGTAATGGGTCACGACCGGTAACTCCATGGTTCCCCCCCCCCACCCTGCGCCTGCCTTTCATGTATTCCAAAGGGAGATAAGTCACTCATGGTCTTGTTGCAGACTACTTTTTGAACTGTCGGAGACGAAGTTTAGATTATATTTTCTTAAATATTACGGATTAGATTCAAAATATGTATGAGCATATAAGCAAACAGTTATGGATGTCATCTCGTAGAGTCAATTAGACATTATTTATACGTTCTTGCGCAATTTTGAAATCGACCTCAGACGCATTTTGGTTGTCGAGAGTCAGTCTTAAAGGGCATGACGAGATTGTGTGAAAAAAGGAAGAGTTTTATGTGATATCAATTAAATTCAATATTTCATTTTAAAGTCTTTTCACGTACATGTGATTTTAGGCCACTTCATTCATACGCATGGACATGCAATCAAATGTACAGTAAGACCGATAACTCCATATTTTTCGTGCCTTTACAGATAATCCATAGAGGATTTTACCTAGTATTGCAGACGACCGCTTGAATAGTAGAACAGTAAGTTTAGATTCAAACGACAATTGTCGAATGAATAAATATCACATTCATAGGGTTTAATATGATTTTTTTTTAAAATCAGATTGTGGTGTCTGCTCGGCAAAACAATTGTGATAGAATAATCTCCCTTTCTGAATGATTTTGCTATTTATAGTTTAGTGGACGAAGTTAGCAACAGAATGAATTAATCATTGTCCCATTGACAAGAAATGTATTTTCTTTATTTTATTTTATCGTTCTTACATAGCGCCATTACAGTTCAAGAGCTGCTCAAGGCGCTGGCCGATATAGGATCTAACTTAAGGCGCCCGAGGCGCCCACTTGCAAGCTTTGGGCGCCATAGTCTGACGCCCAGACGACTGAGCACAATCATGAAGAAATCCATTATTAATTTTGTTTTCTGAGTGTGCTATTAAATCATGCCTGTACAAGAACTGTCATCATCATCATCATCATCATCATCATCATCATCATCATCATGATGGTCATCATCATCGTCGTCGCGTCGTAGTCGTCATCATTATCTGCATCATTGTTGTCGTCCATCATCATCATCATCATCATCATCATCATCATCATCACCATCATCATCATCATTATCATCATCCGGTATCTGTGATTTCCACTACAGGAAGGAAACACAGTCATTCAATTTACCCACCACGAAATAACTGTCCTGACTTTGGTTCCTTCCAGTTACAACAACCACACAAGCCACAACTACCATTCCCCACTCGGCAACAACCCCAACAGCTGCAGCTACAACCTCAGCAAAACCTGCAGCAACCACAACAGCCGCACCAACAACCACAACAACAGCACCAACAACCACAACAGCAGAACCAACAACCAGAATAGCAGAACCAACAACCCCAGCACCAACAACTTCAACAGCAAAACCAACAACTGCAGAACCAACATCCACAACAGCAGCGCCAGCAACCACAACAGCAGCACCAACAACCACAGCACCAACAACTTCAGCAGCAAACCCAACAACTGCAGCACCAACAGCCACACCAACAACCTCAACACCAGCACCAACAACTACAACGGCAGCAGCACCAACATCAACAGAATCTGCAACAACAACCACCACAAAGGCAGCAACAACCTCAACAGAATCAACAGACTCTGCAACAACAATCACCACAAAGGCAGCAACAACCTCAACAGAATCTGCAACAACTACCTCAGCAGCAGTAGAGACCACCACCATGCTGGAAACCACATCAATCACTTCTACAGTGTCTTCTACTTCAGGGACAACTGCTGCAGAGTTGACGTCACCAGCGGAAACAACGGCTTCGGGCGCGACATCATCTCCTGACCCAACAACAGCGTCGACGTCTGAGGTGACGGCCACTTCAGTCACTGTGTCGAAGTGTAACTGCAAGTGCCAAAAACAAACGGTGTCCAACGTGACGTCCCAAGAGGTAGCAAACAGGGTGGCGGAGATCAAGAATGAGCTGAAGGTCGAGAAGAGCACCCTTTCGGCCACAACCCGCAAGAAGAACAGCGCTGCAGACCACAGGACGTCAGCCATGGTGGCAGGCAGCATCGGTCTGGCGGTTCTCATCGTCGCCTTTTGCATCCCCGTCCTGTTAGACTTGGAACGCATCGTCGTGGCCCTGATGTCGTTTAGAAAGCGCTATCGTACGCAAAGTGATGTCAGCGGAAAGACTCATAGTGGAAGTGACCTCAGTGAGCATGCGACGAAAGACGTCAACGACGTTGCTGCGATAATATGGAGCTTTCAGGCGCATCGACCAGACTCCATCGGCGAGGTTGAACTTCAAGAAATGAGCGAAGATGAGGCCTGATGGACATTCATCAATGTGACCATTTAGTTTCTTTTTGAATGCAGGTTATTTTAACTGTTAGTTTTGTTCCCGGTTGTTGTAATCGTTGGCGTTGTTGTTGTTCGTATTCTTGCTCTGTTGCTGCTGTTGAGCACAAAGAGTGAGAGATGGAGAGATTCACTTCAAGTAATAATTTCAGTGTGACAGCAGTATGGCCAACTTGGGTGACTTAGGTATGAGATTGTATTGTTCAGGTCACCGAGGGTTTTCTCAGGGTACTTCGGTTTCCCCCCTCTCTTCTTTAATTGTATTGGATGCAGTCAATCGAAAAATGTCACCAATTAAAATTCGATTTTCAATCTGTCTTCTAATAGCGATCTCCCTGCCTTTACACCTCATGTTTGATAGATTAGTGTGTGTGCGTGTGTTGTGTGTGTGTGAGAGTGGGTGAGACATGTGAGCGTGTATGTTGGTGCTGATCGCCGCTCTTTGAGCCTGACTGGCGATATGGGGAAAAACGCGTATATAGCAACCAGTCTTATGATTATTATTATTATTATTATTATTATTATTATTATTATTATTATTATTATTATTATTATTATTATTATTATTATTATTATTATTACTTTTTAAAATTTTAAAGTGAGTCTGAAGTAATTATTTTCAAACTTTAACACTAACTGCATTCTACGTTCAACATAAAAGAGTTTTATTAATCCACATTATTAAGGTGAAAGCTCTACGATGGCGCATAAGCAGCTTAAAAGGCAGTGTGACTGTTGATAAAGTCATCTACTAAAGGGCTCCTTGAAACAGTCGCTACGCGTTATTAAAGACCACATGCACGCCCTACGCCGGCTTGGTTAATTCACAACAACGCCTTGGGGTATGTTCATCACGCGCACCGCTGGGTTGATCCGTTGGGCGGATGTGCTTCTATTCTCCCATAACAGACGACAGTTTGGAAGTGGGGACTCGAAGTTCAGATCCGAATTTCGCAAATATTGGACACACAAAATGAATGAATAGGAAATGGTGAGATTGATCCATTTTATACGTTTTCGTGCAGATTTGTTCCCAACCGCAGACAGCGCAATTATTTGAAAGCTGATTCTCTGTACTCATGATCTATTATTTGATCTATTAATTTGAAAATCATACCATCCCATCCTCATCATTATCATTATTCTTTGGGATGAGAGTTCAAACCGAGTTCCAGTCTGGACACGCACGCGTACCCTCGCATGGACAATAAAGATCCTGACGCTGATTGAGTGCCGGCTTCTCAAATATGGACTACCCAGTTCACACTAGGTCCCTTCTCCCTATCCTTGGTCACCCAGAAATGTGCTCGGTGGTCTGGGCCTCAGACTATGCGCCCAAAGGTTGCAAGTGAGAGCCTCGGGCGTCTTGGATCCTGTATCAGCCAGCGCCTTGAGCAGCTCTTGAGCTGGATAAGCTCCATATTAGAACGATTGAATAAATCATCATCATCATCATCATCATCATATGAATAACCTTTATCATAATCATTATTGTCGTTGTGGTCGTCGTCATCATCATTATCATCATAATCATCGTCGTCGTCTCATTTAATGATTATGCAGAATGGCACGGCAAAACATTGCAAGGTAATTTATTTATTTCTTTGTTATTGACTTATTTCTTTGTTATTGACTTATTTCTTTGTTATTTACTTATTTTTGTGTTGTTGACTATTTCTTTGTTATTGCTTGTTATTGACTTATTTCTTTGTTATTGACTATTTCTTTGTTATTTACTTGTTATTGGCTTATTTCTTTGTTATTTTTTACTTAGTTTGTTATCGACTTATTTGTTTGTTATTGACTTCTTTGTTTGTTATTGACTTATTTCTTTGCTATTGTCTTATTTTTTTGGTATTGTCTTATTTCTTTGTTATTGCCTTATTTCTTTGCAATTGACTTATTTCTTTGTCAAAGTCCAACGTTTACAGTTAAGCTTTCATTGCGTGATTAATGTGACCATTGACATTTGTTATTTTCATTGACAATGAATGTTAGAATCACACATATTTCTGTTCATTGATACGTCATTCGGTTCATTGATACATCATTATATTCATTAATATTTCATTCTGTTCATTGATACCTCATTCTCTTCATTAATACGTCATTCTCTTCATTAATATGTCATTCTGTTACGATATGAATATAAATTCTGTTCCTTTAATACGTGGCTCTGTTGTTCCTTAACCACATGACTGTTGTCCTTGACATGTGACTTTGTTGTCCTTGACACATGACTGTTGTTGTTCCTTGACCATCGGAATGTTGTTGTTCCTGGACACGTGACTTTGTTGTATGTTATTGTTTGTCAGTCTATTTTAAGATCATGTGGCATTGTAAGCACCGCGAGCCGAGGACAAATTTGTATACTATTGTATTTTTTTTGTTTGTTATTTAAAGTATGACAATAGCGTTGTATTGTATTGTATTGTATTGTATTGTATAACAATGTACTATATGCGCTTTATAAATTATTATTATTATTATTATTATTATTATTATTATTATTATTATTATTATTATTATTATTATTATTATTATTATTATTATTATATTAATATTATGAGTTGGGCATTGAAATTACGATGACGGGATATATAATGTTGAACGTGAGCAGGGTACGGTAAGCCTGTGAGCGAAATAACCTGTATATGGAGAGAGAGAAAGAGAGAGAGAGAGAGAGAGAGAGAGAGAGAGAGAGAGAGAGAGAGAGAATACCGACCAACATTGTATACAATTTAATGAGCGTAAATTTCTCAGTTTCGCTTCATCATGATAATTAAAGATTATTTATCTATTTATTTGTTTGAGGTGTGGCTTGTTGGAACATGAAACATGCATACAACTTAAAACAAATTGAACAACATTGAAACATTCCCACATGTAGTCTATTATTATGCCTAACAGTTATACACTGACCTATGTCGTTTTCTGTTGTATTTCAATTTCTTTTGTTAGGAATATGGGAGCATCTTTGTCTTGTAGAAAAACCACACCAAACTATAACTCCGTGTTTTTCAATGAAAATGTCCCATCCAATTGGACAGTATCACACTAGCTGTCACTTTGCAGGTAAGTGTATGGTCTTTTTCCACTACCGTTCTCCACTCTACATAGGAGAACCACAGTGGGTTGATAGCAAAGTGTTTAACAGCTGTTTCACCAAGTGTTTCCAAACACAAAACATTTTCTGCATTTTGTCTTGATTTTTTTTGTTTTGTTTACGTGAGAATGATGAATTTTTTTTAAAATACAATGGTTTCTGCATGCAAACATGAGTTCTTTGTCTGCTTGTACGTTTGACTGATTTTGCCTGTAACGGTTGACTCGCTGCCTATTCCAGTTCGCCCGACAATCTGTGGTCTGTCTGTCAATCTCTGTCTGTTCAATTCAATTCAATTCAATCAATTTATTTAAAGTCTGTTCACAAATTATGTGATTTTAGACTATAAAACAAAGAAACAAAATAATATAAATGATAAGGTGGAAAAAGGGAAAACCAATAAATAAATAAATCATAAATAATAATGATAAAATCTCTGTCTGTCTGACAATCTCTGTCTGCGGATTTCTGACTTTGAGCCTGTGTTTCTCTGAACAATTGTGTGTAGTAACAAACACACAATAGTGCCACATAGTGCCCACAAAGCCACTGTGATTGTAACAGTTATCATTAATTGGTATGTTTGGGTCTCATGGACCACAGGTTCAAATGGCAATACATTTTCTGTTCCGTTCTGATTTCTCCAATACACACACGCACACACACACACACCCACACACATACACACACCTACACACACACTTATAATTCTTTCGGCAAATCCAAACAAATAAAAAGCAATGAACATGTTCAGTACCAACATTTCAAAGAATGAATGAACATTGAGGTTTGACGTCCACGCCCTCCATTAACGATATGCCAGGGAACAAAGGGGTGGGGACCTAAATAACACTGAACCACCAGAGTAATAATACCGCTAAAATGGACAGTGAAAAATGTCCACTTTCAAATCGCCCACCACGGGATTCGAACCTGGGTCATCTGTGTACCAGGCGAACGCTCTACCACTTGAGCTACGGCGGTGGGTCACATTTCAATGAGGATAGACTGCAAACATGTCTCAACACCGACAAAGTCACGCACAAGTGCTACAACCATTCATGTATGTTAATCCTATCCTATCCTATCCCTTTCCTATCGCGTAACTCAAGGGTCGCAGGGGCACCACAGATGATCGTTTAAACAGCGCACTCCTCAGCAACCCTCAATGGTTCCGCTCAGTGTCAAACCAGTCCATTCTGTCTCCTTCTTCTTATGCATCCTTGCACCGTGCCTTGCTGGATGGTCTTTTCAAGTCCTGATGATCGGATGCCGTGGCCATACCATCGGAGTTTCCGTTTCTTCAACACTGTGAGCAGGTCATCGTGTTGTCCAATGGCTTGTGTGATGGTCTGTCGGACCTGTAGGAAATGCCCAGAAGTCTTCTGTAGCACCTCATCTCCATTCTTCGTTGTAGATCTGCTGTGAGGGTCCATGTTTCGCAAGTGTATGGGAAGATGGAGATGACAAGGGAGCGCAGCAGCCTTACCTTGGAATGCAGACTGATGGTCCTGTCTTTCCAAGTGGGCTTCAACTGTGTCAGAACAGCAGTTGTTTGTGCAATCCTGGAGAAGATTTCCTGTCGGGACCCATTGTCTAAATATGTATGTTAATAACAACAGCAACAACAACAACAACAACAATAATAATAATAATAATAATAATAATAATAATAATAATAATAATAATAATAATAATAATATTATTATTATTATTATTATTATTATTATTATTATTATTATTATTATTATTATTATTATTATTATTAGTCTTGTTGTTGCTTTTAATAATAATAATAATAATAATAATAATAATAATAATAATAATAATAATAATAATAATAATAATAATAATAATAATAATACAAAAACAACAACAATATTAATAATAAGGAGAAGAAGAAGAAGAAGAAGAAGAAGAAGAAGAAGAAGAAGAAGAAGAAGAATACAACAAAAACAATAATAAGAATAAGAATAATGGTTATTTTGTAAAGAACGATTGCAGACAACACTCTGTCAGGTTTACATCATAAACTTCAAACATCGAATATAATCAAAGGGATAAACAACAAAGAAAGCCATTTATAAACAGTGAGACAGATTAGGCACGGTGGCACAAATAACCTTACAGCTTATAAATTATAATCACCAGTTACAAAATACACACACACACACACACACACACATACACGCGCGCGTATATATTTATACACGTACACAACGGCACACACATACACACACAAACATATCCACAGATATACACGCACACACCCGTACTTAAAACACAAACACACAACACACACACACACGTACATACATCCAAGTTCGCACACGCAAACGCACGCACACACACACACGCACACAATACCAAACGTCCGCACTCGCCCTCAATAAGCTGTGTTGAGGTTTAGCTGGTATCAAAGTCAACAAATCAATACTATCTTGATCAGCAGGATAAAACCATCACTCAGCGGCTGACGTGGACAAGGTAATCACCACCTTGCAACTTGCTTTCTTTCCGACGTGTGACAGGCTCATTATTAACTTTCAACACTTTGAAGACAGGTCTGCAAGGAGAGGGCGGTAATGTCCTGCTTTTGGTACACTCTAGAAATGTTTCGTATTATGCAACGTCCAGCGCGGTTAGAACTTGGGGGGCCATATTCGGATTCCGCCTGCAAACCTTTTACCAACATCAACATCAACATCAACATCAACATCAACATCAACATCAACATCTTAACCCACTGAAGCAGTTTTCTCCGAAGGTCAGGTTTTATTAGTTCCCGAGCTATAAGCTCGCGAACTACTGTTTTTGGCCTTGTTCGTCCGTCCAGCGTCCGACCGAAGGTGACATTTTCTCTCAAACTAATGGAAGGATTTCTTTGAAACATGGTATTTAGTTAGAAAATAGTAAACCCTTCCTACCGGAAGACAAAACATTATGCATATTTGTGACGTCATCACCCTATCCTATCTTATCCTGTCCCGTAACCCGGAGGTCGTAGGGGCACCACAGATGATCGTTTAACCAGCATACTCCATCTTTATCTGTCCTCAGCAACCCTGATGGCTTCGCTCAGTGTCAAACCAGTCCATTCTCAAATGTTGTCCTCCCACCTCTTTTTCGGTCTCCCTCTTCTTCTACCTCCTTGCACTGTGATGATATAGTGACGTGGCCATACCATCGGAGTTTCCGTTTCTTCACCACTGTGAGCAGGTCATCGTGTTGTCCAATGGCTTGTGTGATGGTCTGTTGGACTTCGTCATTGGTGATGTGTTGGGTATAAGAAATGCCCAGAAGTCTTCTGTAGCACCTCATCTCCATGCTTTGTATTCTTCGTTGGAGATCTGCTGTGAGGGTCCATGCTTCGCAAGCATATAGGAAGATGGAGATGACAAGGGAGCGCAGCAGTTTTACTTTGGAATGTAGACTGATGGTCCTGTCTTTCCAAATGGGCTTCAACCTTGTCAGGGCAATAGTTGTTTGTGCGATCCTGGAGAGGACTTCCTGTCGGGACCCATTTTCTGATACCATGGCTCCTAAATATTTGAAGCTATGCACTGTGCTGAGGGATTGGCCTTGGACTTTGGTGTCCTTGTTTATGCCATTGGTGGTATTGGTCATCATTTTGGTCTTCTCTGCACTTATTTACATTCCATAAGCTCTGGAGGTGGTGTCAAGCCTCTGTACCAGCTGTTCAAGTTCTTCTTCCTCTCCAGCCAATCCATCAATGTCATCCGCAAAAGGAAGATTGAAGATTGCTCTACCCCCCCCCCCCCTTCCATGCTTACTGTGCCTTCATGATCTGCAAGAGCATCTGACATGATGCGCTCTAGGAAGATGTTGAAGAGTGTTGGAGAGAGTAGGCATCCTTGACGCACACCGATTGTTGTTCTGAACCAGTTCCCGATGGCGCTGTTGTGGAGGACTGCACTGGCAGCCTTGTCATAAAGGCTTTTGATGACTTCAATAATTTTAGGGCTGATGTTGTACACTTTCATTGTTGCCCATAGAGCTGCATGCCAGACTCGGTCAAACGCCTTCTTGAAGTCTATGGACACATGTGTGTGTTCATAGACGTCATCACAGTAACGTCATTATTTGTTGTTTTTCTAATCCTATGTTCTTCAAAACTACTGGAGGGATTTGGTTCAAGTTTGGTATGTACTTAGACTTTACCTATGCTTCCAAGTTAAAACCAAACTTATGCAAATTGTGTGAAGTAATCATCATGACGTCATATTTTGTAGAAACTTTTAAAATATTTGTACAACATTTTTAAACTTGGTAGGTAATGAGAGTGTACAGAGGCCTTGAGCCTAAAACGTCACCACGATGTATTGAGTGATCTCATCGTGGTGACGTAACATTACAAATATTTGTATATATTGGATGTAATTAGAGTGTACAGATGCCTTGTTTAATTTTTTTAATTTTTATGTTACTTTTTTACTTTAAAATTATATATATATAACATAATGATCCCTAGCTACCTATCCTTTCCTATCCTACCCTATCCCGTAACTCAAAGGTCGTTGGGGCACCACAGATGATCGTTTAACCAGCGTACTCCATCTTTCTCTGTTCTCAGCAAATAATAATAATAATAATAATAATAATAATAATAATAATAATAATAATAATAATAATAATAATAATAATAATAATAATAATAATAATAATAATAACGGATTTTTATATAGCGGGTACTCCAGCCTATGACCAGACTCACCACGCTTTACATAATCATTACATATAAATACATGCACTCGATAAAACATTGCTTTTGCTACAATACACCAAAAGACAGAACAGTAAGGGTACAACTATTTACAACTATGTACACAAATTATTTTTAAAAAAAGACAGAAATAGACTATTTACAACTATGTACACAAATGACAGAAAAGACATATATAGAATAGCAAAAAACCTATTCACAGCTATTTATATGCCCGGTTAGGCCCAAGAGGAAAAACAGTATAAATATGTACAGCCGTGTATACACTTACGGATCAGACAGAGACAAAAGAGGAGAGAATGTCAGCGGGATACAACCCTCATGGCTTCACTCAGTGTCAAGCCAGTCCATTCCCTACCAGATGACCTTAATTGAACTTTTAACTTCTCCATGATTATTCTCGACTGCGTATATGTATAGTAAATGTTAACAGCATTTGCCAATGTAGAACCCAAGACTACTAAAGTGAAAAAAAAAACAATAATAAATAGGGCACGATGCACGATTTCGTAGCTAGAGCTGCAGTTTGCTTTGTCCATTGAAAAAGGGACGACCAAAGATCGGCCACAGGCATCACACAGATTATTATATATGTTACCGGCAATATGTGAAATCCGGCATTCTGCCTAGATAAAGTATAGGATGCACCATGAATTCTATACAATACCGGGATTTCGCACACTGCCGGTAACATATACGCTAAAGAGATATCACGTTTCAACCTCAGTCCTGCTCACACAAAAGCATATAGGGGACTATGTTACAGTCAGCATTTGAAGTTTCATTATACTGTATTCTTGATGTCTGTGTATTGGATACTCTCTCTCTCTCTCTCTCTCTCTCTCTCTCTCTCTCTCTCTCTCTCTCTCCCTCTCTCTCTCTCTCTCTCTCTCTCTCTCTCTCTCTCTCTCTCTCTCTCTGTCTCTCTCTTTTTCATTTTATTGTTGTATTTTTAGTGCTTATTTAAACAGATTACTACTACAGTGGAACCTCCGTTATCCGTCTCTCTTGTATACGACTCCTTCGGTTATGTGACAGATTCTCTTCCAATAATACATGACCTCTGGTATGCGATAACCTCGTTTATGCGACCAGCGACCGTGTCTTAAGCCCTTTATACGACCGTCTTAGGCAATTTAAAAGAGATATCAGTTAATTTATTGACTGGACCTTTCGTTTTTTCTCTCATATTAGTGTACGCCTGCTGTTGTCTGCTATTTCCGGTTCGCATGTAAGGGACATTACTCGCCTACACTGGCTTGTCAAAATGGCGTCGCGCAAGAGAGGAAAGTTACAGGTCCTGATTTGGCTCGGAAGAGTCCGCTAGACCTAAAGCGATAATCATGTAATATAAAGAGGAAAGATTTTGTGTTTGGCAGAGAGAATGAAAGTGATTGAAAGAAGTGAAAAGGGGGAGAGTTGTTTCTCTATTGCTAGAATTTTAGACGTTGGAAAGACCCAAATTCAGCTTATCATAAAGGAGAAAAAAATAAAACAAATTATGACTACATACCCCACCGAACGTGACCCCCTTCCCCCCCCCCTCCTTCTCTCCTCCTATTTCCGGTATAAGACCACCTCTATTATAAGACCGTTTTTTCTCAGATTTTGGACGGTCTTATACAGGAGGTTCCACTGTATATGCTAAAGAGATATCGCCATATTGAATTGTATTTACCATATAAAAGCTAGTTTGTAAAGGAATATCATCACTTTCCAGTTTCAGTGGAATTCCCGTTCGCTAGAGGCATTTAGTTCTCTGTCTCTCTGTCTCTCTCTTTCAGTGTTTTACTCGCCCTCGCCTCCATCACTACCCCATTACACTTGCTGCACTTTGAATCGGCTTACTCACTTCCTCTGAATTTGTGGAAGAAAAAAATATTCTTAGATGGTGTCGGAAATGTAATCCCCCACACCCTCCCTCACACACGCATTTCCGTTTGATTGTAGTTAATGACTCAGGCAACATCTCCCTTCTTACCCTACTCGATCTCTCTGCCGCCTTCGACACTATTGACCATTCTATCCTCCTCCACCGCCTTCAACACTCCTTTGGCATCACTGACTCCGCTCACTCCTGGTTTCTTTCCTACCTCTCCGACAGACGGCAGTCCGTTCTCATCGATGGCATATCCTCTGACCCAGTTAGGCTCTCCTGCGGAGTTCCTCAGGGATCTGTCCTGGGTCCGGTCCTTTTTACACTCTACACCTCCCCTCTGACCAACATCATCCAGTCTCATCACATAAACCACCACTTCTATGCTGACGACTCACAACTACAAGACAAAGACAAACCTGACAACATTCAGGCACTCCTGACTCGCACGGCCGACTGCTGTGAAGACGTGAAGGACTGGATGACAGCAAACAAACTTAAACTGAACGACGACAAAAAGGAAACCATGCTGGTAGGCACACGCCAGAAACTCCCTCAGCTCCCCTCCTCTCTCCATCTTCAGCTTGACGGTACCTCTATCCCTCTCTCCGACTCTGCCAAGAACCTTGGCGTTATCCTTGACTCTTCTCTCTCAATGACTAGCTTTGTCTCTGCAACCGCCCGGGCCTGCTACTTCCACCTCCGTCGAATCAGTCAGATCAGAAAATACCTCACCACTGAAGCAGCCACCAAACTTGCTGTCTCCCTCATCCTGTCTCGCATCGACTATTGCAACTCCCTTCTTTCCGGCCTTCCCCGCTCCACCACTCTCCCTCTCCAACGCGTTCAAAACAATACTGCCCGCCTCGTCCTCAGAAAGAAGAAATCTGACCACGTCACTCCCTTGCTCAAAGCCCTACACTGGCTTCCCATCTCCCAACGCATTCAATACAAGACCTTGTCTCTCTGCTACAAGTCCCTCAACAACTCCGCTCCTCTCTATCTCTCTGACTTACTTCACCCATACATTCCCTCTCGCTCTCTTCGCTCTGCCTCCGACCCTCTCCGCCTCCGCATTCCTCGCTCCAAACTCAGCACGTTCGGGTCCCGCTCCTTCTCTGTCTACGGCCCATCCATCTGGAACACTCTTCCACTCTCTCTCCGTCAGAAACCCTCTCCCACCTCCTTCCAGTCTGCCCTCAAAACTTACCTTTTCAAGCAGTTCTAACACTATGACCTCACTACGCACCCCATCGCCAGATGTCTCTTGCATATAGTGTCTGGTCTGTTTGTGGTATGAGTATATTTGAGTGAATGTATTTTTTGCGTAATTGTTACATGTGTCATTGTCTAAAGCGTGCACATGCGTGCGTGAGTTGTGAGTGCGCGCTTAGAGTTATAATTATTATAAGATAAGCGCATTATAAATACAGTAATTATTATTATTATTATTATTATTATAATGTCGCAAATCACAATATAAAAGTTCAGAAGGTAGATTGAACAAGCAGAGGTTATGCAATCAGTCGTGACAGAGCAAGATAAACTAGTCTGCCACTACAACACATAGATAGATAGATAGATAGATAGATAGATAGATAGATAGATAGATAGATAGATAGATAGATAGATAGATAGATAGATAGATAGATAGATAGATAGATAGATAGATAGATAGATAGATAGATAGATAGATAGATAGATAGATAGATAGATAGATAGATAGATAGATAGATAGATAGATAGATAGATAGATAGATAGATAGATAGATAGATAGATAGATAGATACATAGATACATAGATAGATAGGAAGATTGATAGATAGATTGATAATGACTGATTGATTGATTGATTGATTAATATCTTATATAATACCTTTTTCTTAAAAAATCTTCGTATAATGAACGGTTATGTCATAGTTTGTTTTCCTTCTGTTAGTGGCGATTCCATTAGAATAATATATAGAAGAACAATTATAGATGCCAGCATACTGAGCGAAGCCAGGGCTTCTGAGGACACAGAAAGATGGAGTATGCTGGTTAAACGATCATCTGTGGTGCCCCTACGACCTACGAGTTACGGGACAGGATAGGATAGGAATTATATAGATGCTGAATGAAAATTCTCTCTCTCTCTCTTTCTCTCTCTCTCTCTCTCTCTCTCTCTCTCTCTCTCTCTCTCTCTCTCTCTTAATTTGGCTTCAAACTAACAAAAAGCATGCAGCTCCCCTTATCATTGGATTTTTATACAGGCCTCCAACTGAACATGTAGACAGGTTTGATCACTTCAATTCTATGATTGATTCCGTGTTATTAGAATCCAAAAAGTTTTTTTTTAATATTGGGTGATTTTAATATTGATTTGTATAAGTCAAACAAACACTGGACAAATATTGTTCAACTTTAAAATATTGAACAAATAGTAACAACGCCAACAAGAGTAACTGCTGATACTAGACCACTCATAGATCATATTTACGCATTTAACAAAGCTCATGTCACAGAAGTGTGTGTACCAGTATACGGTTGCAGTGACTATTGCCCAGTATGTTTACATGGAAAAAGAAGGGAGTTAAAATACCCAAACTAGGTCACAAAATTATAACATATAGATAATTTTCTAAATTTGAGAAGATTATTTTCTATTAGACCTTCATAATAGCAATCTCTCAAATGTATATGATTCTTTAACATTCTGGTATAACACATTTATAAATATATATATATATATATATATATATATATATATATATATATATATATATATATATATATATATATATATATATATATATATATATATATATATATATATATATATATATATATATATATATATATATATATATATATATATATATATATATATATATATATATATATATATATATATATATATATATATATATATATATAACAAACATGCTCCTATTTTTATAAAACGAGTTAAATACTATTCTAAGCCAAAATGGCTTGGACAGTGAATTACAACAAGATATCAATCTTAAACATTTATTTATTTCAATAAACATGACAATGACAATAATGACAATTGAGAATTTATAGGAAAACACAAAAGCTGAAGTTTAATTAAGTGTCACCTATGTAATAATAAATCCTATCCTATCCTATCCTATCCTATCCCGTAACTCGGAGGTAGTAGGGGCACCACAGATGATCGTTTAACCAGCATACTCTATCTGTCTCTGTCCTCAGCAACCCCCATGGCTTCGCTCAGTGTCAAACCAGACCATTCTCGAATTTTGTCCTCCCACCTCTTTTTGTGTCTCCCTCTTCTTCTTCCTCCTTGCACTGTGCCTTGCAGGATGGTCTTTGCAAGGAAAACACAAAAGCCGAAGCTTAATTAAGTGCCACTATGCAATAATAAATCCTATCCTATCCTATCCCATAACTCGGAGGTCGTAGGAGGACCTCCGGTGATCATTTAACCAGCGTACTCCATCTTTCTCTGTCCTCAGCAACCCTCATGTGTCAAAACCAGTCTATTCTCGAATGCTGTCCTCCCACCTCTTTTTCGGTCTCCTTCTTCGTTTTCCTCCTTGCACTGTGCCTTGTGGATGGTTTTTGTAAGGCCTGATGATCTGGTGACGTGGCCATACCATCGGAGTTTCCGTTTCCTCACCACTGTGAGCAGGTCATCGTGTTGTCCAATGGCTTGTGTGATGATCTGTCGGACTTGGTCGTTGGTGATGTGCTGGGTAAAGGAAATGCCCAGAAGTAAGAATAAATATAATAATAGATAAGTAAAGCAGACTGTTGAAAAAACAAAATCAATACATGCATAGATTATAAAATGGCACTCGAAAGGATTGCTTAATGTAATTTTTAACTAGATAATGGCAAGAATTATAAAAAAAAATATTTAACACTCAATTCAAAAACAAAAACAAAAAATGAAAAAAGACAACAAATAAGAAAGTTACAACTTTGTAATGGAAGACAGGGCTGTTGCCAGATGGAGGAGAGAGCAGTTACCAGATTGATTGATTGATTTATTGTTGCTTTAGGTCCAGCGGACTCTTCCGAGCCAAATCAGGACCGGACAACCCCCGATCCGCATAAAAGATCTGCCGAAACAACCCTAGTGGGAAAATTGAATGCCCTCCACCGGCCAGTCACTTTACAATAAAGACATCCCACGCGGGGGACGGCTGAGGGTTGACCTCAACTACGCGAACACCCCGGTTACAAAAACAAAATAGAATACAACCATCATTATAAATCATCAAAAAACACATACATATAAAATGCCTATAGTGCGAAATAATACAATCATAGGAAGCCCTAGTGACCACCCGGCAGAAAGCGTCCAACACTCCCAAGCTAATCCAACAGACCTCATACACAAACAAGGAGTCTTGTCCAGGAAGAGTTTTCAAGAAAAAAGGTAGGTCATTGATCTAGCGAAGAAGAAGAAAGTATAGCAGAGTGATAGGACAGTTCAGGAATGGGAAAGAGCAAATGATGAAGACAGCGACAGTGGGAATTTAAAGCACTAAATTTCCAGAAAGTGGGGATACTATTTATACTGAAACCCCCGGCACTCCAACGGGGGGAACTGTTGCCGCAGTGAATTAGTCATGCCTACAAAGGCAAGACAGGTTTTCAACTGGGGCTTTCACTGTTCCCTTTATAGGTTAGAACAATCTACAGTGACAAGATTGCTCATGACCCCAAGGGGTAGTTACCAGATGGAGGAGAGCGTTGTTGCCAGATGGAGGACAGAGCAGTTGCCAGATGGAGGAGAGAGCTGTTGCCAGATGGAGGACAGAGCTGTTGCCAGATGGAGGACAGAGCTGTTGCCAGATGGAGGAGAGAGCTGTTGCCAGATGGAGGGCAGAGCAGTTGCCAGATGGAGGAGAGAGCTGTTGCCAGATGGAGGACAGAGCTGTTGCCAGATGGAGGACAGAGCAGTTGCCAGATGGAGGAGAGAGCTGTTGCCAGATGGAGGACAGAGTTGTTGCCAGATGGAGGACAGAGCTGTTGCCAGATGGAGGACAGAGCTGTTGCCAGATGGAGGACAGAGTTGTTGCCAGATGGAGGACAGAGTTGTTGCCAGATGGAGGACAGAGCTGTTGCCAGATGGAGGAGAGAGTTGTTGCCAGATGGAGGACAGAGTTGTTGCCAGATGGAGGACAGAGTTGTTGCCAGATGGAGGAGAGCGCTGTTGCCAGATGGAGGACACAGCTGTTGCCAGATGGAGGACACAGCTGTTGCCAGATGGAGGACACAGCTGTTGCCAGATGGAGGACACAGCTGTTGCCAGATGGAGGACACAGCTGTTGCCAGATGGAGGAGAGAGCTGTTGCCAGATGGAGGACACAGCTGTTGACAGATGGAGGACAAAGCTGTTGCCAGATGGAGGACACAGCTGTTGCCAGATGGAGGACAGAGCTGTTGCCAGATGGAGGAGAAAGTTGTTGCCAGATGGAGGAGAGCGCTGTTGCCAGATGGAGGAGAGCGCTTTTTCCAGATGGAGGAGAAGCGCAGGTTTGAGGATATATGGTAGGCAGGCTAGCAGTATGGCATTTATCCCAACATACCACCATGAGGTGAATAAGAGGGAACTTTGGTGACAAGGTAGTCATTACCCTCATCTTTACAAATTCAATGCGTAATAAGTATGATACATTAGAGACGATCACACAATCGCAAAAGGTCAGGTACTGTAGCAAATATTGATGCATTACTTTGAACAGATTTTAGTAAAGTAGTCATTTCTTGGTGGTTTACATTAAGAGTATCAATAGTCTGACCTCTAGCAATGTTAAATAATGGTTCAGAAGTTTTTGCTTGGTGACCCCCCTCCCTCCCCCCCCCCCCCCCCCGCCTCTCTCTCTTTCTCAATCTTAGAGATTATTTTAAGAAACATGGTAATAAAAGTGAATATTAAAACACAGAAATTCTGTAACTTCACTAAAGAGATCATATTTTACAAATATAATATCATTCAAAAAAACAGTTCTAAAACGATTTGGAAAGCAATTAATCATTTAACAGATAAATCACCTTCATCGACAGTAATTAAAAATACTTCCCCTGATATACTGAAATTACATTTTGTCAAAACGCCTGACAGAATTATAATTGTAAACAAATCACAAGAAAATAATCTACATAAATTAGCAAAATATTATCAGTCCAATAACATTAAAAATAAAATCTATATTCCTTTTTTGGCAACTGAATTTGTTTATAAACATTTTTTAAGCAAACAAATTCAAGAGGAGTTGATGAATAAGAAGTTGATGAATTAGATGGTAAAATATTAAAATTGTCTGTTAAGCTTAATACTGTAACAATAACTTATATATACAATTTATGCATTGGCAAATCATGTTTCCTATCATGTTTAAACAAGCTAAAGTTATTCCGCTCTTTAAGTCTGGTGATAATTCTGATCCATCAAATTATAGACCCATTTCAAGTAATATCTAAGTCGCTTGAAAAACACGTTAACGATCATATTTCTGATCATATCACCAAAAAAACAATCTGTTACATGCAAATCAGTCTGGCTTCGGAGCTAAGCATTCTTGCCATAGAGCTCTTACATCTATGATAGAACAATGTCTTAATAATATTAATGAGAACACATTTTCCGGAGCTTTTTTTGTTGACTTCGCAAACGCTTTTGATGTAATTGACCATGACCTCCTATTAGGTACACTACAATTATATAGTATTAGCTTTAAATCGCTGGACCTTCTAAACTCTGTCATTTATGACAGAGAGCAGTGCGTTTTCATTAACAGCCAAAAATCACAGTTTGAAGTTGTTGCTACTGGAGTACCTTAAGGATCGATTATTTAAAGACCTTTCATTATTTTCTGTCTATATAAATGATCTTCCCTTTCATATTTCTACTTCTTGTGAACACTTTGCAGATGACACCACATTACACTCCAAAAATACTGAAATGCGTAATTTAGCCTCCTCTTCGCAAAAAAGGGGCAATTGAACTTCAGGAATGGGTTGAATTTAATCACATGACACTTAATACAGACAAAACTAAATCCGTATTAATTACAACTAGACAAAAAAGTCAAAGTTCTTCTATGTAACACCCTCCCTTAAAGCTTTGCAACAAAACAGTCTAAAAAGCACAATGTCGTAAACTTCTTGGCGTGACATTAGATAATAATTTGTTTTGGTTGCAACATATTTTAAATGTTAGTAAAACTATTTCCAGAAGGACTTGCTAATTATCAAGGATTAAACATGATTTAAATCTGCATGCTCGTAAACTATATTCTATTCGGGACAGTCCTCCATGGGGGTGCCGGGAGTTTCTGTATAAATGGTATCCCCACTGTCTGGAAATTTGGTGCTTTAAATTCTCACTGTCGCTGTCTTTCTCCTTTGTTCTTTCTCATTCCTACTCTGTTCTATCTACATGTACTATACTATCTTCTTCGCTAGACCAATCACCTACATTTTTTCTTGAAAACTCCTCCAAAACTCCTCATTGTGTATGAGGTCTGTTGGGTCAGCCTGGGAATATTGGAAGCTCTCTACCAAATGGTCACTAGGGCTTCCATTGATATTATTATTTAGCAATGTAGGCATTATATATATATATATATATATATATATATATATATATATATATATATATATATATATATATATATATATATATATATATATATATATATATATATATATATATGTGTGTGTGTGTGTGTGTGTGTGTGTGTGTGTGTGTGTGTGTGTGTGTGTGTGTGTGTGTGTTTTGTTAATATTTTATGATGATGTTTATATTCTATTTTGTTTTTGTAAGCGGAGGTTCGATAAATTAGAGTATAGCCTCAGCGTCCCCTGCGTGGTATGTCTTTACTGTAAAGTGAGCGGCTGGTGGAGTGCCTTCAGTGTAACCACTGGGATTGTTTCAGCAGATCTTTTATAGGGATCAGGGGTGAGTTCTCCTTCAATGAAGTTGTGGTCTTGATTTTGTGGTCATGATTGCAGTCCGCTGGACCCTGTAAGCAATGAATAACTAACTGACTAACTATTCGGGACATCTTGAACTATTTATTGATTATTCTTCAACAATTTGGGATTCTGCTAGCAGCAACGCCATGAAACCTTTAATTAGTGCTAATAAACGTGCAATTAAAATGGTTATTCTTACAAACAAAA
>CM072517.1:70571236-70586236 GCA_036898135.1 Oncomelania hupensis
GGCATTACACAGGTTGGGCGCCTATGTATAGGATCCTCGATAATACAGTGGTAGATAACACACAACCCCATTTATAATGCAACAACAACAGAATGGAACCGCCATAGCCACACACACACAAAAAAAAGTGGATCCGCGGTCGCGCAGCGGTAGATACCACACATCAATTTGGAATATAAATATAACGGCCGCTCAAACGTAAAACGGTTTATTGTAAAACCTAATGAGAACGTAATCTTCCCTTTAACCGAAACAAAATAGGCTTATGAGATATAGGTGGACGTTCCGCGTATGATTATAAAATAGGCCTATATCAGTGTCTTCCCAGTTACAGACAGCAGTTTTGATGTAAATGAAAATATCATAATTATGTTCGTTGGTAAGCCGTTTGGGAATAACCCGTTTGAGCGGCCGATTCATTTCGCCAAAGACGCTATCTGATCCCACCCTTGTATCTATGATACATGGGCTACTACTGCTGTCTTCTATCTATGATACATGGGCTACTACTGCTATCTTCTATCTATGATACATGGGCTATTACTGCTGTCTTCTATCTATGATACATGGGCTACTACTGCTATCTTCTATCTATGATACATGGGCTATTACTGCTGTCTTCTATCTATGATACTACTACTGCTATCTTCTATCTATGATACTACTACTGCTATCTTCTATCTATGATACTACTACTGCTATCTTCTATCTATGATACTACTACTGCTATCTTCTATCTATTATACATGGGCTATTACTGCTATCTTCTATAAGACATGGGCTACTACTGCTATCTTCTAAGTATGATACATGGGCTACTACTATCTTCTATCTGTGAAACATGGGCTACTGCTGCTATCTTCTATCTATTATACATGGGCTATTACTGCTATCTTCTATAAGACATGGGCTACTACTGCTATCTTCTATGTATGATACATGGGCTACTACTACTATCTTCTATCTGTGAAACATGGGCTACTACTGCTATCTTCTATCTATGATACATGGGCTACTACTGTTATCTTCTATCTATGATACATGGGCTACTACTGCTATCTTCTATCTATGATACTACCACTGCTATCTTCTATCTATTATACATGGGCTATTACTGCTATCTTCTATAAGACATGGGCTACTACTGCTATCTTCTATGTATGATACATGGGCTACTACTATCTTCTATCTGTGAAACATGGGCTACTACTGCTATCTTCTATCTATTATACATGGGCTACTACTGCTATCTTCTATCTATGATACATGGGCTACTACTGCTATCTTCTATCTATTATACATGGGCTACTACTGCTATCTTCTATGTATGATACATGGGCTACTACTATCTTCTATCTGTGAAACATGGGCTACTACTGCTATCTTCTATCTATTATACATGGGCTATTACTGCTATCTTCTATAAGACATGGGCTGTACGCTACTACTGCTATCTTCTATCATACGCGGGCTGTACGCTATTACTGCTACCTTCTATCTATGATACATGGGCTGTACGCTATTACTGCTACCTTCTATCTATGATATATGGACTGTACGCTACTACTGCTACCTTCTATCTACGCTACATGGGCTATACGCTACTACGGCTACCTTCTATCTATAAAACATGGTCTGTACGCTACTACTGCTACCTTCTATCTACGCTACATGGGCTATACGCTACTACGGCTACCTTCTATCTATAAAACATGGTCTGTACGCTACTACTGCTACCTTCTATCTACGCTACATGGGCTATACGCTTCTACGGCTACCTTCTATCTATAAAACATGGTCTGTACGCTACTACTGCTACCTTCTATCTATGATACATGGGCTGTACGCTACTACTGCTACCTTCTATCTATGACGCATGGGCTGTAGGCTACTACTGCTACCTTCTATGTATGATACATGGGCTGTAGGCTACTACTGCTACCTTCTATGTATGATACATGGGCTGTAGGCTACTACTGCTACCTTCTATCTACGATACATGGGCTGTACGCTTCTACTGTTATCTATGATACATGGCCTGTATGCTACTACTGCTACTTTCTATCTATGATGCATGGGCTGTATACTACTACTGCTGCCGCTAGGTAATGGAGAATCCACTTTATTTCTCGCTTACGGGGATCCAGTATAAATGGTTAGTGCCCTTGTGAATGCATCCGATGTCATTGTGAAGCTTGTGGTCACGTCACAAGAATGGGTGGCGGCCAGGCCATTATCCTATCATATTCTATCCTTTCCTATCCTATCTTATCCCAATCTATCCAATCCAATAACTCGAAAGTCATTGGGGCACCGCAGATGATCGTTTCATCAGCGAACTCCATTATTTCTATGCCCTCAATAATCCTCATGGCTTCGCTCAGTGTCCTATCCTATCATATTCTATGCCGTAACTCGAAAGTTGTAGAGGCACCTCAGATGATCGTTTGAACAACGTAGTCCATCTTTCTCTGTAGTCAGCTACCCTCGTGGCTTCGCTCAGTGTTAAGCCAGTCCATTGTCGAATGTTGTCCCCCCACCTCTTTTGTCTGTCTCCATCTTCTTCCGCCTTCTTGCACCGTACCTCGCAGGATGGTCTTTGCAAGGCCTGAGGATCTGGTGATGTGGCCATACCATCGGAGTGTCCGTTTCATCACCACTGTGAGCAGGTCATCGTGTTGTCCAATAGCTTGTGTGATGGTCTGTCGGATTTCGTTGTTGGTGATGTGCTGTGTTATAGGAAATGCCAAGAAGTCTTCTGTAGTACTTTATCTTCATGCTTTGTATTCTTCGTTGTAGAACTGCTGTGAGAGTCCATGTTTCGAAAGGGTATAGGAAAATGAAGATGGCAAGGAAGCGCAGCAGCCTTACCTTGGAATGTTGACTAATGGTCATGTCTTTCCAAATGGGCTTCAACCTTGTCAGGGCAGCAGTTTGTGCGATCCTGGAGAGGACTTCCTGTCGGGACCCATTGTCTGATACAATGGTTCCTAAATATTTGAAGCTATGCACTGTGTTGAGGGATTGGCCTTGGACTTTTATGTCCATGTTGATGCCATTGGTGTTGTTGGTCATCATTTTGGTCTTCTTGGCACTTATTTTCATTCCATAGGTTCTGGAGGTGGTGTCAAACCTCTGTACCAGATGTTCAATTTCTTGTTCCTCTCCAGCCAATCCATCAATGTCATCCGCAAAACGGAGTTTGGAGATTGCTCTACCCCCTATGCTGACTGTGCCTTCGTGATCCGCAAGGGCATCTGACATGATGCGCTTTAGGAAGATTTTAAAGAGTATTGGGTAGAGTAGGCATCCTTGACGCGCACCGATTGTTGTTCTGAACCAGTTTCAGATGGCGCTGTTGTGGAGGACTGCACTGGAAGCCTTGTCATATATGCTTTTGATGACTTCATTAATTTTAGGGCTTGTGTTGTACACTCTCATGGTTGCCCACAGAGCTGAATGTTAGACTCGGTCAAACGCTTTTTGAAGTTTACAAACACATGATATAGATGTTGTTGGTGCTGTAGGTATTTTTTGCAGATTATTCTGAGTTTGAAAATCTGTTCAGTGGTACCTCGCCCTGCCCTGAATCCTACTTGTTCTTCAGCTGTGATTTGTTCAGCTTGAGGTTTCAACCTGTTGAGTATTATTTTCAGGAGGACCTTGCTGGGAAGCTGATGATGCTGATAGTGCGTAATTTTCACACTCCTGAAGGTTACCTGTTTTGGGAAGAGTGATGACAAGCGACTGGGTCCATGGTGTAGGCCACTCCCCACTCTGCCAAATCTTGTTACAAATAATGGTGTGGGCGCCAATCTTCGCTTCTCCTCCTGCTTGAAGCAATTCCGCGGGTATGTTGTTCACTCTCGCTTACTGACCCTTCTTCAGCGATTGACTGTTGCATGAACTTCTTCTCGGAGAATGGGAATGATTTCTTCTTCTTCTCTGTTTTGGGAACATGCTAGAACTGATGGGTTTCCGTTTGGTGTGTGGTTGTAAAGGTAATAGCAGTACTTTGTCTATCTATCCAAAACTTCTTGCTCTTCTATAAAGGATATGCCAGACACGTTTTGGATCCTGGAGATCTTGGGCTGTTTAACACTTGTCAACCGCTTCACAGTCTGGAAGGCCTTCTTGCTGTTGTTCTTGTTCAGACTGTTCTCTATTTCCTGGCATTGATCTTCTATCCAGTTCTCCTTTGCTGTGCACATGCCTTTTCTGATGTAATTGTTGATTTTTCGGTAGGCATCAGCTCCCTGTGAAATGTTATTTTTCTTTTTCATATCTCTTCGTTTATTACACAGATTCAAAAGTTCAGGTGTGATCCACGATTTCTTCATTGGGCGTTGCTTGCCAAGGATCTCCGTGGCCGCATCTGTCACAGCTGACTTGAAGGCGGTGGTCATGGTGTCCACATCTACTTCACCAGCTCCCAAAATGAGCAGTGGTGCAAATTTCCCTCCAATTTTGGCTTGAGATATTTCTGCCACCTCCGGGTCTTGCAATTGGTCCAGGTCGAACTTCAGTCTAGTGCACTTTGCTGTGTTTACTCTCTTCAAGTGGAGACGGAAAGACATAATCACGAGATCGTGGTCACTTCCGATTACCGCTCCTGGAAAAGTGCGTGTCCTGCAAATGTTGATGCTTGATATGAAGCGTGTTTTGACCATGATGTAGTCGATCTGGTAATGATGCTCCTCACCGGGACTGTGCCACGTCCATCGTCTGGATTTTTTCTGGAGATCAAGCGTGTTTGCCAGTATCAAAGCGTGTTTGCTCAGGGTCAAGCCAGTCCATTCTCCAATGTTGTCCTCCCACCTCTTTTCTGTCTTCCTCTTCTTCTGTCGCCTTGCACACCGTGCCTTGCAGAATGGTCTTTGCAAGGACCGATTGCTGAGGACAGAGAAAGATGGAGTACGCTGGTTAAACGATCATCTGTGGTGCCCCAACGACTTTGGAGTTACGGCATTCTTTAAACGAACAATGCACAAGTTTGATCTCATATTCTTATCGGACGTTAAATTCATGAGTTAAAGGTCTGTTTTTCTTCTTTTTAAAAAAATTATTAGTTTAATTCATTAAGTTTTATTTGATTTTATTTTATGTGGACAATTTGTTTCAATGGTTCTCTCCTCTCTTCACCCAACTAGCAAATATTCTTCCTTTTAATTTTGTAGTCTAAAATCACCTCGGTGAATGGACGCTAAAGGAAAAAAACAAACAACCTGTCCTTTTTTTTGCGTGGTAAATCGCTGTCAGGGGATTTGCACGTTCACTCCGACATGCCCAATAATTGCTGCCGATAGGTGGCTACCAAGCGTAGTTACCTCATTGTGTGTGTGTGGGGGGGGGGGGGTGCGTGTGTGTGTGTGTGTATTCTGTTGTAATTACGACGGCCATACTCTGCCGCAGGCAAATTAATTACACCATGGGATCCTATTGGTTGAAAAAAACATTCTTTCATGCTGTTACGCTACTTACTCTTATGACGCCAGCGGTCGTTTCATTAGCAATGTAAATTTGAAGGCGATCGTCCTGTTTGGTCAGAACAAAAGACGGTTTATGACTAACGGCACTCATGTGAACTTTTGCTGGATTCCCCCACATTGTGTATATCTTTATAATGATTGGACTGATCGTGCTGCAAAAACTTGCTGCATCAAGTGTTAACTCGCAGGCAATAACGATACTGTTATCTTCTTTAAACAAAATAAATCTAACCTCTATCGAAAATAAATTCGTAAAAGCGATTAAACTCAATCTCAGTTACGATAAACCTAGTAAAATCACCAGATTAGCTTTAAAGCATGGCAAATAGAATGATACTAAACTCAAATAAAACCAAATGTTGTAAAAATGTTAATTGCACAGGTAATAAAACTGTATTATTGAAGCATGTATTGCTTGAAAGCTGTCATATTCGTTTTCTTTTTTTTTCTTTTTTCAACCGATGTACACTATAGGTTCTATTGATTTACGTTTTAATGTGAGCGTTGGGTTAGCAAAAGCTTTCATTCATTCTCCGTAGCTCATTTTTAAATGATATATTTGTTTTGTTTTTAGGTGTAGTATGGTTTGGTGTTTGTGCGTGCGTGAGTGCATCCTATCCTATCCTATCCTATCCTATCCTATCCTATCCTATCCCGTAACTCGGAGGCCGTAGGGGCGCCACAGATGATCGTTTAACCAGCGTACTCCATGCGTGCGTTTTATTATTTACATGAAGATGACGTTGTTAATAAAAACAATCAAAAATACAAAACATGTGTTGAACTACACCATTCAAGTATTCAATGGTCCTGATTTTCCTTTTTTTTCTGCCCTTGAGGGGATGGGAAAAGGAGTAGAAAGATGAAGGAAGGAGAATGGTGTGTGTGTGTGTGTGAGGTTGTAAAACCACAAAAATGAGACACAGAATTTACTTTTTTAGTCATAAATGAGGTAATTTTCTCGTTCCTCATTTGTCTCGCGTGACCCATTTGTTTCTAAGTACGCGGGAGTGCTTTTTTAGTGCATGGGAGTGCAGTTGTAGTGCAAAAGAGTGTTTTAAGTACACAGGAGTGCACTATCCGGGACGGAGAAAATCCAATGAATTTTGGGAAAAGTTTGAAGCAAACTTCGACCTATTTCGTCGCCTCTAAGAGACGAAATAGAAATAGGTCAACTTTCTAGAGAAGGGTTAGGGTAAGGGCTAGTTGCAGCGCTGCAACTAACCCTTTCCCTAACCCTTTTCCATTAAAAAATGACTTTCCGATTCCTACATTCTTAAATTAACCCATTTCTGATGTATTGCAAGTATGTGGGTGTGTGGATGTGGGTGTACGCGCGCGCGTGTGTGTGTGTGTGTGTGTGTAGGTGTGTGTATGTGTGTAGGTGTGTGTGTGTGTATTTGCCCCTTCACATAAGCAAGGAGTGGTTCTTGACTGGCATGACCTGCTTCCTGACGTTCTCGTTGCTGACTGTGTTCATACGGAACGATTTGCGACATTGTACGTGCCACTTCGCACAGTTGTTTATTTCTAATTCTGTCGTCAAGGTCAAAATCAATGTAAAACGTGGTAAAGGTTTCAATTAAATGTCTCCTTACTCTTCTTCCAGTGAGAAAACGTATAACTCCAAAATAATATCAAGCAATCTTTCACTATCGCAATGTTGCGACTTCGACGCATTTACGAACATGTTGCTTTGCGCTGGAAGCATACAACGATGTACCTTTGATTTTGGCTCTCTGTTTTTGCTAAAACAGACTTTGCACAATGTTTCTTCGGTCGATATTGCTGTAAATATCGAGATCTTTCTGGAATTGTTTGTTTACCACTGACAGAAGGTTCCAGATATATGTGATTGCACGTGGTCGAATACAGAATTTTGAGTAATATTTCCATGGCGAACACAGTGCGTGGTTGTTTTGTTTTTCTGTGACGATCTTGCTTGGTTATCAATGACCTCATTCTCGAATGACCTAAAATGTTCTACAAAATACAGTTGGTATAACCTCACTCACAGGGGCACTGGCCAAGTAGAGTGGCAACAAATGGCGATATAATAGCAACAAAAGTATGGATCCTCGATGGCATAGCTGTAGCAGTGTTAGATATAAGGGTCGGAGGGATCAGACTGCCTCTTTGATAAAACGAATCGGTCGTTTAAGCGGTGTATTCCCAAACTGCCTACCCACGAACTAATTACACCTCCATGTACAATACATCAAAAACAAATACAGTCAGATAACTGGAAAGTCGTTAATATAGGCCTATTGTATCATGATTTATTACTAGGCACAAATGCTACGGAATTGATTGATTTAAAAAATAACTATACATAAAATCTCTGACCACCTTTTACACCACCACCTCTCTACTCCCCCCTATTCCATTCCCACACCCCTTTGACAGATCCTTTTAGCATTATCTCCCTTATGACCAACCTGCTCCAAGCCGTTATTTTGCATTAACAAAGCGGGACCAGTTTGTGCCTGTGATGTTGAGTGACATGCAATGGCTTATCAAGGAGCCCTTTCGCGAGGTGACGTTATCGAGATACCGAATGTTTGCTTTTTATAGGCTGCGTGCACGCTTAGTGGAGAGCTTTCAACCTCCATAATTAATGTGGATCAATTAAATCTTCTAAGATCATACGATCAAAGTGTAAAAGTGTTGTTGTTTTTTTGTTTTTTTTTAAGTAAAGCAGATTTACTCTAACCGGATCACCTTTTAGAATATTTGATGTTAACAAGAATGAGTCAATGGGGGCTTACGCTAATGGACGTGGCCATGTTTTTTATGTTTTATGTTGTTTCAAATACAAAGGTCCCTAAAACGCTCAGGTTGTATATGGACATTTCGAAAACCTGCGCAGCACAGGCGCTAGTATTTCTCTGAATAGCGTCCCTCTCTCTACTAACTAGAATCATAAGGATGTAGACTGCACTCCTATCCTATCATATCCTATCCTATCCTATCCTATCCCATAACTCGGAGGTCGTAGGGGCGCCACAGATGATCGTTTAACCAGCATACTCCATCTTTCTCTGTCCTCAGCAGCCCTGATGGCTTCGCTCAGTGTCAAACCAGTCCATTCTCGAATGTTGTCCTCCCACCTCTTTTTCGGTCTCCCTCTTCTTCTACCTCATTGCACTGTGCCTTGCAGGATGGTCTTTGCAGGACCTGATGATCTGGTGACGTGGCTATACCATTGGAGTTTACGTTTTTTCACCACTGTAGCAGGTCATCGTGTTGTCCAATGGCTTGTGTGATGGTCTGTCGGACTTCATCATTGGTGATGTGCTGGGTATATGAAATGCCCAGAAGTCTTCTGTAGCACCTCATCTCCATGCTTTGTATTCTTCGTTGGAGATCTGTTGTGAGGGTCCATGTTTCGCAAGCATATAGGAATAAGGAGATGACAAGGGAGCGCAGCAGCCTTACCTTGGAATGTAGACTGATGGTCCTGTCTTTCCAAATGGGCTTCAACCTCGCCAGGGCAGCAGTTGTTTGTGCGATCCTGGAGAGGACTGCACTCCACTCTACTCATATTCGGATACGGGCGCCTGTGCTCTATAGCCGTTTTGAAAAGACCCCAATTAGAAGGCTTTATTTACTTTTGGCCAAAACAGGTTTACCCTAAAATCCGCCTTGTTATAACATTACACAGCGATCAAGTGGGCTTGCGTTCCTCAAACCCACCACTAAAATTTGAATTTTCCATTTCGGTTCTGACAGGGAGTGATTTCCCATGACTAAAGGTACCTCAATACCATTGCCGTTTGACTTTTGACCCTAATTCTGAAGGAACCACGCATCTTGAAGAGTGTGTCTTTGGTGTCTGGGGTAGAGTATGGTAAGGTGGGGTAGGGTAGGATAGGGTAGGGTAGAGTAGGATAGGGTAGGGTAGGATAAGGTAGGGTAGGATAAGGTAGGATAGGGTAGGAAAGGGTAGGGTAGGATAAGGTAGGATAGGATAGGGTAGGGTAGGGTAGGATAATGTACGATAGGGTAGGATAGGCTAGGGTAGGATAAGGTAGGGTAGGATAAGGTAGGATAGGGTAGGGTAGGATAAGGTAGGATAGGGTAGGATAGGGTAGAGGTAGGATAGGGTAGGGTAGGATAAGGTAGGATAGGGTAGGGTAGGATAAGGTAGGATAGGGTAGGGTAGGATAAGGTAGGACAGGGTAGGGTAGGGTAGAATAGGGTAGGGTAGGGTAGGATAAGGTAGGATGGGGTAGGGTAAGATAAGGTAGGATAAGGTAGGATAGGGTAGGGTAGGATAAGGTAGGATAGGGTAGGGTAGGATAAGGTAGGGTAAGGTAGGGTAGGATAGGGTAGGGTAGGATAAGGTAGGATAGGGTAAGGTAGGGTAGGGTATGATAGGGAAGGGTAGGATAAGGTAGGGTAGGGTAGGATAGGGAAGAGTAGGATAGGGTAGGGTTGGGTAGGATAGGGAAGGGTAGGATAGGATAGGGTAGATTAGGATAGGGTAGGATAGGGTAGGGTAGAATAGGATAGGATAGGGAAGGGTAGGGTAGGGTAGGATAGGGAAGGGTAGGATAAGGTAGGGTAGGGTAGGATAGGATAGGGTAGGATAGGGTAGATTAGGATAGGGTAGATTAGGATAGGGTAGGGTAGGATAGGATAGGGTATGATAGGGTAGGATAGGGTAGATTAGGATAGGGTAGAATAGGGTAGGGTAGGATAGGGTAGGGTAGGATAGGGTAGGATAGGGTAGAGTAGGATAGGGTAGGAGAGGATAGGATAAGATAGGGTCTGTTTTATCAACCTAACACGAAAAATCTTACCGAACCATTTTTTTTTTTTTACAAAAAAGATTGATTCTTTCTCTTACTGGCTTTGGTAGATGCTATTTTTAGCTCAAGAATGTTGTCTAACGGTTGCTATTAATAGGCACAAAACCTACGGAATTTATTTCTTTAAAAAAAAATGGAAACAAAAAGTTGTTGTAAGCTTATTTTTTGAGTGTAGCAACACTCACGGTGGTTGTTAAAGGGGTTTGTGGAGAGTGTATGGTCAAATTGTGTTCATTTAGCCTTTTAGTGATAATGACGTTTGCCTTTGCTGTGCGTCAAACACGACACAAATGGGATGTCCCAGATAGTGCCCCCAAGCTCCAACGAACCAG
Organism: Oncomelania hupensis; assembly: GCA_036898135.1. Classification (NCBI taxonomy): domain Eukaryota; kingdom Metazoa; phylum Mollusca; class Gastropoda; order Littorinimorpha; family Pomatiopsidae; genus Oncomelania; species Oncomelania hupensis. The sequence continues at coordinate 70,581,872 of CM072517.1, forward strand.
CGCGGAAAACAATAACAAAACAAAAAGTGCAGACAACTTGGACACCGCGGTCCAGTTCCTTCATCTTTGTTTTTTTAAAGCAGTTAAAGTAGCTGATTTTTACCTTATATTTTCCTAGCAAAGCTGCAGAACTATTGTTTTGGGTCCTTTTTCGTTTTGGGTCCGTCCGTCTATGCGTGCGAGATATTTTTTGGAAACTAGTTGTTTTAAACTTCACATAGTTAGAACATAAAGCCACGTACCAGAGACACAAATTTATGCTTATCTGGTGATGCTATCATGGTCACGACACCATGTGTTTTTGTTTGCTTGTTCCTTTTGTTGTTGTTGTTGTTGATGTTGTTGTTGTTGTTGTTGATGTTGTTGTTGTTGTTTTCGCTTTTTCTCCCAAACTACGGGAGGGATTTGATTCCAACTTGGTACATACTTAGACTTTACAGATGCTTCCACATCAAACCAAATTTACGCAACTCGAGTGACATCATCATTATGACGTCTTCTTTTAATCGTTTAATGTTTAATTCTTAAAGCGTGTGTGTGTGGGTATGTGTGTGGGTGTGTGTTTGCGTGTGTGTAAGCTTATCAAGTACTACTGCAGTCTTTACAGCTTCAATTAGCGTAGGCTTGCTACACTGATTGTGCTTCCCTGAGCCCCATTGTCTGCCATTGATTGCTGTAGCCGTGTGGGTCGATGAACGTTGATTGCATTCGACCTCCATGTGAGTAGGTTTAACGTACGAATTAAGCCGTTTATTCCATTTGAACCTCTTCTGTCTCAGCTTATAATATTTCTCACTCAGCGTGTCCGGTGGCTGGGTCGTTGCTGCCAATATTCACATAGGCGCCCGTATCAGAATGTGAGCGCTGTCTATACTAGTGGTATAATGTGAGCGCTGTCTATACTAGTGGTCTAATGTGAGCGCTGTCTATACTAGGAGTATAATGTGAACGCAGTCTATACTAGTGGTTTAATGTGAACGCTGTCTATACTAGTGGTATAATGTGAACGCAGTCTATACTAGTGGTATAATGTGAACGCTGTCTATACTAGTGGTATAATGTGAACGCTGTCTATACTAGTGGTATAATGTGAACGCTGTCTATACTAGTGGTATAATGTGAATGCAGTCTATACTAGTGGTATAATGTGAACGCTGTCTATACTAGTGGTATAATGTGAACGCTGTCTATACTAGTGGTATAATGTGAACGCAGTCTATACTAGTGGTATAATGTGAATGTCTAGTCTACTAGTGGTATAATGTGAACGTTGTCTATACTAGTGGTATAATGTGAACGCAGTCTATACTAGTGGTATAATGTAAACGCAGTCTATACTAGTGGTATAATGTGAATGCAGTCTATACAGTACTAGTGGTATAATGTGAACGCTGTCTATATTAGTGCTATAATGTGAATGCAGTCTATACTAGTGGTATAATGTGAACGCAGTCTATACTAGTGGTATAATGTGAACGTTGTCTATACTAGTGGTATAATGTGAACGCAGTCTATACTAGTGGTATAATGTGAACGCAGTCTATACTAGTGGTTACAAGTATATCAACTAACAAGTTAGTATCTCGTATTGCCCCCAGTCGACGTGCGGTGGTCCCGTTGCCCTTGGTTTTAGCCACAAGCTGAGACGGGGATATCCCAAACCTAAAAATAGAATAGAGAATTCTGGGAAATCTGTTGAAGGGAAGTAACTGATAACTAGCTACGGCCGGTTGCAGTCATGGTCGCCATTTCTCGCGAAGATGTGCTGGCTGAAATTAAACGTAAGTTGGGAGAGGAACTGCATATTTTTGGTAGTGAACAAAGGCTTTGCTAAATTATCGGAGGAGAACACGATGGATTTATAGAAACATGAACACATGTATGTGAGCTCAGTGCTGGCGATCGTGAGTCGCTTCGATGTGATGGTTCATTTATCGCTTGAATCACACTGTATAATGCACATGCAAGTTCTGTCAAAGATATGATGATTTGAGCATATGTTCGATTCCGTACCGATTGGAAGGTGGGGTGGAAAAATTCAATCATGGTGATGATCAATCCTATTTTGCAATGGTGGTTAGGCCTACTTTATTGACTGTATGGTCACGGGTACTTACCTTTTGTAGTTTGTGTGCTTTTTGTTCTGTCGGCCTTGAGTGTTTGCGTCGCCTTGGCTCATTGTACTTTGTTGTGGTCTCGCTCTCTTTTGATTTTTGAAAGCAAATTCAAATTGCATTGTTTTCCAGCAGCATGCGAGGTCAAATTAGACGAATTCAGATCTAACCAATCTTCTTGTGGCGCCATTTTGCGTGTATCTCGTGTGCCATGCACCAATCGCGAAGAGTCCTGCCGACGTCATTTCAAAAAATGATTTCCCTACCCATAATTCCCCTGGGTTTTGAAGTTTCTAAAAAATTATTTTAGGCCGACGACGCTCTATGGAGCGCAAAGCATGTAAAGGGAAGCAACCGGTTGTACGCGCAGGTCGACAGAGACATAGAAGGGAGATACTAACTTGTTAGTTGATATACTTGTGTAGTGGTACATGTATAATGCGAGGGCAGTCTATACTAGTGGTATAAGGTGAGTGCAATCTGTAATAATGTTATATTGTGAACGCAGTTTATACATTCCAATGCGAGCGCCTGTGGAATTTTTTGTTTGTTTTAATCACTTTTTATCTTTTCTTATCGCAAAAATGCCTGGACGGATTTTGATTATTTTTATTTTGCAGATAGTCCTTTAAACACCTCTCTGCAATAGTCCTTTAAACACCTCTCTGCAATAGTCCTTTAAACACCTCTCTGCAATAGTCCTTTAAACACCTCTCTGCAATAGTCCTTTAAACACCTCTCTGCAATAGTCCTTTAAACACCTCTCTGCAATAGTCCTTTAAACACCTCTCTGCAATAGTCCTTTAAACACCTCTCTGCCATTGTCCTTTAAACACCTCTCTGCAATAGTCCTTTAAACACCTCTGTGCAATAGTCCTTTAAACACCTCTCTGCAATAGTCCTTTAAACACCTCTCTGCAATAGTCCTTTAAACACCTCTCTGCAATAGTCCTTTAAACACCTCTCTGCAATAGTCCTTTAAACACCTCTCTGCAGTTAAAAAAAATACTATTGACCTTTGCTGTTTTTCAAAGGTAAAGGTCACTAAAGTAAATTAGTAACGTTTTCAAAACGTTTTTCGCTTCATCTTAGTATTGTCTGAACCGATTTCGATACTTTTTTGCTTGGAGATAGTTCCGATAGTGACCAATCGTCCCACGTGTTTTCGTTGTTTCTTCTTTAGGGATAAAGCCAGTCATAACAGCGCCACGCAAATTTATACTTTTTCTGTGTAAAAAAATTATAGTAGTCAACTTTGTGAGTGAGTGTTTGGTTATACATTAGAATGACTTGCCATCTTGTTTATACCTAGCCAACATAAACCATTTTTTTAAACATACTTTTTTGTCCCTAGACACATCCATCTCCACGTACTTTATGTTAGCACCATTTCCTGTCTTCTTATTCGATCTCTCGGTCTGTTTAGTTTAGTTTAGTAGATTAAAGTCCCTGGACACATCAGCGTATAAGGGACTGGGGAAGGTGGGGGAAGAGGGTAGTCTAACTATGGTCTGAACGAACGAAAAGCGATGCTTAACGTCCTATTGCATGAGCGTTAAGGACGATCACCACGTCGCCACCCTGACAACAATGACCATCATCATCATATCAAAAATAGATCCAACGGATCTTCGATACACTATGGTCTGAAATATACGAAAAACGATGCTTAACGTCCTATTGCATGAGCGTTAAGGACAATAAAATTGGGCTAAAAAGCCCTCATCATACATATTTACCAGACCATTTGGTCTGGCTCTGTTGTATTACTATGGTCTGCGAACGAACGAAAAACGATGCTTAACGTCCTATTGCATGAGCGTTAAGGACAATAAAATTGGGCTAAAAAGCCCTCATCATACATATTTACCAGACCATTTGGTTTGGCTTGCACTGGTAATTCAACTTTTAAAAAACAATGCAAAGGACCCTCTCAATTATTGCATACCTCGTGGTGCCCAGCACCAGGGCACCCAAGCAGGCTTAGCGGGCCTGACACCAAACAGCGTACAGAAAATAACCTGTACCAATGTTGTTGTTTTTTTCCAAACTTACACGGTCCCGGCCTTGTTTTTCACTTTAGAAACACTTACAGGATGTGACACGTTTCCACCTATGATTCCCACTCCTTAGTATTCAACAGATATTCAGTGTACGCTTATCTTCCAAAAATATGTCAGAACATCCTACGTTATTTGAATGACGGGTTTTAAATGAAATGTTTGGCCGCAAAGGACAATATGACTGGCTA
>CM072517.1:70591236-70658736 GCA_036898135.1 Oncomelania hupensis
ATGTTTGGTACTTGGATGGGTGAAAGGATGGAACATATAAACAAATTATTACAATAAAATAACTTAAAATAAAATAAAATAAAAATTAATTAGTTAAACTAATTTCTTTTTAATTACATTTAATTACAATATAACATAACAATCTTGTGAAATGTTCATAGACAGAAAGTCAATTTTGTAATTTTGTCATACACTAAATAATCAGAATAAACTTTCTGGATTATAAATTATAGATTTCTCGATAGTTATCCAATGTTCACTATTTTTTTTACTTTAAATATATGAATTTTCTGTGGAATATATTGTGCTATTACACTGCAATATTTAAATTTGGATTGCAAATGCAAACAATATCTTTGCGATATTTTGTCCTCCAAGAATTTAAAGCAAGACGATGTGCTAAAGAGGTTATTGTTCGAGGATATTGTGAATTTTCACTATATATTGTTTTTAAAGGAAATGTAATTTTTCTTTTATTTTCGATTATACTATAAATGTCTTTTGGTGATAAGGGGATGTCAATCTGGCTAACATTGTATTGATTTTTCGCCCATTCTTTTGCTTTCCTGTCTGGCCAATCATAATAATAATAATAATAATAATAATAATAATAATAATAATAATAATAATAATGATCGTCATTTGTAAGGCGCCTTAGCCTAAGGATTAAAGCGCTGGCCGATACAGGACCTAACTCAAACCCCCCGAGACGCCCACCCGCAGCCATTATGAGTTTAACCACAACGAGATGGTTTCCAACAAATCTGAAAATTGGTGCCATTGATAACTAAGCAATGTATATTTTATGTCATATATAATATCAACTCTGTTTTTATTAAAATTAGAGTCCAACTTTGAAGAACTGATCTGGAGTCTACACATAATATTATATTTGAAAAGGTCTTTTGTAGACTTATGATCTTATTTCATGCATTGTGTGTGTGCGCGTGTGTGTGTGCGAGTCCGCGCGCGCGTGTTTGGGTGGTTGGGTGGGTGTTTGGGTGGGTTGTGGGTGAGTGTGTGTGTGTGGGGGGATGGGGGTTTGGACGGACGGCACTCAGCTCCACATCCAGGACGAGGCGCTGCACATGTACGATAGAGACCAGTCCTACACGTACCTTGGGCACCACATCAACATCAGCAACAACGCGGCGATGCAGCAAGCGGCTGATGTGGTGCGGGGCTTTGTCTCTACACTGGAGAAAATTGATGCCTCCTCGCTCCCCACTGTTGCTAAGCTCCATGCCATTAACGTCATGGCCTGCTCCAAGCTGAGCTTCCACTTCCCCAACACTCCCTTCACCGTCAAAGCCCTGACAAAGATAGAAGATGAGATTGTCGTCTGCGTCCGCAGCTGGCTAAAACTGAACAAATCATCTACGAGATCCTTTATGTTCACTTTCTCACTTGTATGTTGGTATGGCAGGTTGTCTTTGGACAGTAGGAATGTGTTGGACAGAGTGGTGAGAGTGTGTGGGAAGGTTGTGAGAGTGCAACAAGTGAGTATGATAGCGATGTATGAAAGGCGAGTGGTGAGAAAGGCCCGTCGCATACTTCAAGACAGCAGTCACGTGCTCGCGCACCACTTCAATCTCCTGCCCTCGGGTAGGCGCTACAGGACACCAAAGTTCAAAACTGTACGCACTAAAAATAGTTTTATACCCACCGCAATCTCTTTATTAAATGATTGAGAATATGAACCTATGATGCTTCTATTATGACAGTGTGCGTGGCATGATTTATACAATTAATGTCCAATCCGCATGAGATAGTATGTGCCCCTGTGATCTTACATTTCCGTTTAGTGTAGACCTATGTGCTTAGCGATTTTTATATTCTTTTATGAACATATTTATCTAAAAGTCTTACATTGTTGTATATTGATGCGATTATTGCTTGCCAACAGGGATTGTTATGTTGCAATACCTTATATCATGATTATGACACTGAACGTAAATCATGTGATAGGTATCTGTTATTCCCCATGTAACTTCTTATGATTAGTTTTAAATGGTTAATTCAGTAATGTCTTCTTGATATACTTTTATCCTGTTTTACTGTTTACCGTTTATTGTTGTTATACTGTCCCTTATCGTCTTGTAACATTTATATCTGGCACCACGTGTGAATTTCTCTTTGATTGAGATAATAAAGTGATCGTATTCGTATTCGTATTCAGCCCCAAGTCTGAGGGTGGCCTCGGCCTCTTCAATCCCTCCGCCCTGTACGCAGCCCGACACTTTTCCTTTAAGCTGTCGGTGCTGAACAGTGACGATCACCAGGTACGCGGAGACGCACCCACCTCCTTCGCCGGCTACCTGACAACCGACGGGGGCGGCCTGGCTAAGCAGTCGAGCGTCACGTGGCCTCGCTCTGACTGGATCCACCTGCAGGAGCTGTGCGTGCGAGAGAGTGTGGTGATTGAAAAGCGGGCAGGTGGAATGTATGCTCTGAACTTTGGTGTGGATGATGAGGTGAGCTTGAGTGTGACTGACGCCAAAACGGCCAGTGCGATGTGTAAGAAAAGGAGAGTGAGTCAGTTTGTGAATGAATGGAAAGAGAAAGAGTGGCAGGGTCGAGTGGCTAGAGAGAGCATAGAAATCGATCACACAAACTGTCAACAGCATTCCTATCCAACGTGAAACTGAGGGATAGTTTAATCAGTTTTGCTGTGAGGGGGCGTTTACAACTTTTGCAGTGCAAAAGCTTAATGGCCTTGTACTATCCCGAGCAGTGTAGCCGCCGTTGTGGCTTGTGCAACCACCCCACAGAGACTGTGTCTCATATTCTGAACGGCTGCACACGCTACCAACTGCTCTATCAGGCCCGACACAACAGAATTGTAGATGTAATACATTCTTACATTCCTAAGAGCAGTCAGTGTGTGCAGGTGATAAAGGACACATGCCTCTCTCCACGTATGTTTGATGTAGACTCAAACACATTTGTTACCACTGCCACGAGACCAGGCATCACAGTCATCGACCGCAGAAACCGTTAGGTCTTCCTTATAGAGGTGGCATGTCCTTTGACGCATTTATAGACCGTTGTCACGCGTCAAATTTGAAAAGTACCTGCCCCTCTGCATGGAGATATCTGCCTATGGCTTTGCCTGCAGGACTGTGATTCTGGTCTTCGGCATCTTAGGTAACGTGCATCGCAGAGTTGCATCGAGACTTAAACTGACTGGCATAAACAATTCCACTGCCCGATGGCTGGCTAAGTATCTCAGCGTGAGTGCCATTATTGGTTCTTTTCGTGTCTGGCAGAACAGATGCCAAGATTTACAAGTTTAAGACACTTTGATTCGTTATTTTTGTGCATTGTGTGCACTCCAGCATTCAGCAACAATTAATTTACATTAATTAATATGTATTTGATGTCTGCAGTTATAGTAATTATACTCAATGTCTTCCTTATTATATAATGTATAATTGTCCATGCTTACGATAAATAAGGTTCAACAGTTCCACTCTTGAGTATAATTATGTGCGACCTAATTTGACTGTTTTTTTTTGTTTTTGTGGTAAAGACTAACAGTAACAAAAAAATGCAAGGTTGCTTCCCTTGTGTCGTAGATGGATGTGTGTTGAACTTGGATGTTTCAATAATCTTATTTTTTTCAGAAAATGCATGGTTGTGTTTAATAACGTGCATTGTTATTGTGAATAAATTCCGTAAACTGTGTGAGTTGTCTTTTGATGAAAGAAGCATACACACATAAATAAATTAATGAATACGCCAAGCACTGTGCATTTTTGTATATTTTAGGTGATGGTTGAATAGAGCAGCAAACGGTGCAGAAAATGACAGCAGCAGACATTGCTGTATAGGTCAGCAGCGGACTGAGCAGTAGAGGAAGGCAACAGCAAAGCAGTAGAGTGCAGCAGCAGGCAAAGCAGTGGAGGGCGGCAGCATGCAGGGCAGGATGCAGCCCACAGGAACGACATCCACCAAGATAGCACTGGGTAAGTTTACATTTTGAGGCATTTTGATTATTTAATATTCAATTCAACGTTTTAAAGTATTATTTTCATCATCCAACATTCAACACGGTATCGATTATAATGTGCCTATCCTAGCGCGGATACACCATACCAACGAACTACACAAGACGATGGCCGTAACGGCATCTAACTCAAGCCATCCAAGCATTGATGCTGCTAAGATGGAGAAGCAAAACCATTAATAATAATAATAATAATAATAATAATAATAATAATAATAATAATAATAATAATAATAATAATAATATTTATATTTATATTTATATAGCGGTTTTTCCTATTTAGAAAAAAATCGGTTCAAAGCGCAATTCTCAGGCATACACACCTCAAAAAAAGAAAATATTACGATAAAAATCAAAACACACACAAATAAATACACACGCTGGCAGATGTAGATTGGTTGAGACAGTGCGGAACAGACCTTGACATTTATATTACCCACCACGAGACTCGAACCTGGGTCGACCTTGGTGTGCCAAGCCAACGCTCTGCCACTAAGCAACAATATGGTGATTCCCCAGATTTCTTGCTAGCTGGGGTACGAGATCGAGAAGAAGAAGAAGAAGTTAGTTATTCATTGTTTACAGGGTCCAGCGGACTGCAAAGAGCCGAATCAGGACCACAAAATCAAGACTACAACTTCGCTGAAAAAGGACTCGCCCCTGATCCGTATAAAAGATCTGCTGAAACAACCCTACTGAAGGCACTCCATCAGCCGGTCATTGTACAATAAAGGCATCCCACGCAAGGGACGCTGAGGCTATACTCTAATTTATCGAACTCCGTTTACAAAAACAAAATACAATACAAACATTAAAAAATATCAAAAAAACACATACATATAAAATGCCTACATCGCTAAATATTAATACCATAGGAAGCCCCAGAGACCATTTGGCAGAAAGCGTCCAGTATTTCCAAGCTGATCCCACAGACCTCACACACAAATGAGTAGATTTGTCACGAAAGAGTTTTCCAAAAAAAAAAAGGTAGGTGACTGGTCTAGCGAAGAAGAAGATAGTATAGTAGATTGATAGAACAGAGTAGGAATGAGAAAGAACAAATGAGAAAGATAGTGGCAGTGAGAATTTAAAGCACTAAATTTCCAGAAAGTGGGGATGTTATATATAAAGAAGAAGAAGAAGAAGAAGAAGAAGAAGAAGAAGAAGAAGAAGAAGAAGAAGAAGAAGAAGAAGAAGAAGAAGAAGAAGAAGAAGAAGAAGAAATAGAACAACAACCACAGTATTAACAACAACAACAACAACGACAACAACAACATTAACAGCAACAACGACAACAACAAGGGGAGGGGGAGAAGGAAGAGAAGCGTCATGAAAGTCGTAGTTCACTTGACTGATCACCAGTGTCGATGTGTTCGTACTTTCAGTCTTGATGCTGTACCTCCTCATCCTGGTGCAAGACGCAACTGGGGATTCCTTCGACTATTCCAATGACAAGTGTTTTGCGTGGTCCGACCAGCCAGCCACCCTCAGCAGCGTCAAATGCCGGAGTCAGTACGACCTGGCCGTCTTCGATTCAGCGCAGCAAATGCAGGATCTGGCTGAGGGGATTCCGCCCAATGAGTATTTGATCAACGTTGTCTATACGGCGGGTAAGTGGTTGTGCATTTGTGTTAGCACTTTAGTGATATACGCATTTGGCTCAGGGGTGTACTCAGTGTACTGGAATGTCAGGTGACTCAGGGGTGTACTCAGTGTATTGGAATGTCAGGTGACTCAGGGGTGTACTCAGTGTACTGGAATGTCAGGTGACTTAGGGGTGTGTACTCAGTGTACTGGAATGTCAGGTGACTTAGGGGTGTACTCAGTGTACTGGAATGTCAGGTGACTCAGGGGTGTACTCAGTGTACTGGAATGTCAGGTGACTCAGGGGTGTACTCAGTGTACTGGAATGTCAGGTGACTCAGGGGTGTACTCAGTGTACTGGAATGTCAGGTGACTTAGGGGTGTACTCAGTGTACTGGAATGTCAGGTGACTCAGGGGTGTACTCAGTGTACTGGAATGTCAGGTGACTCAGGGGTGTACTCAGTGTACTGGAATGTCAGGTGACTTAAGGGTGTACTCAGTGTACTGGAATGTCAGGTGACTCAGGGGTGTACTCAGTGTACTGGAATGTCAGGTGACTCAGGGGTGTACTCAGTGTACTGGAATGTCAGGTGACTTAGGGGTGTACTCAGTGTACTGGAATGTCAGGTGACTTAAGGGTGTACTCAGTGTACTGGAATGTCAGGTGACTTAGGGGTGTACTCAGTGTACTGGAATGTCAGGTGACTCAGGGATGTACTCAGTGTACTGGAATGTCAGGTGACTCAGGGGTGTAATCAGTGTACTGGAATGTCAGGTGACTTAGGGGTGTACTCAGTGTACTCGAATGTCAGGTGACAACATTGCAGCCTGAGCAGGCAATTGGCTCAGTGGTGTACTCAGTGTACTCGAATGTCAGGTGACAACATTGCAGCCTGTGCAGGCAATTGGCTCAGGGGTGTACTCAGTGTACTGGAATGTCAGGTGACTTAGGGGTGTACTGAGTGTACTGGAATGTCAGGTGACTTAGGGGTGTACTCAGTGTACTGGAATGTCAGGTGACTCAGGGGTGTACTCAGTGTACTGGAATGTCAGGTGACTTAGGGGTGTACTCAGTGTACTGGAATGTCAGGTGACTTAGGGGTGTAGTCAGTGTACTGGAATGTCAGGTGACTTAGGGGTGTACTCAGTGTACTGGAATGTCAGGTGACTCAGGGGTGTACTCAGTGTACTGGAATGTCAGGTGACTTAGGGGTGTGTACTCAGTGTACTGGAATGTCAGGTGACTCAGGGGTGTGTACTCAGTGTACTCGAATGTCAGGTGACAACATTTCAGCCAGTGCAGGCAGTGGTTGAACGCCCGTGGACGGCCCAGATTAAAAAGAAACAACAACAGCAACAACAAATGACCCTGAGACCCTGCGCCCCTACTCCTTCTGATGAGAGTATAAACCGAGGTCTAGTCTGTGCGCGCACGCATTCCATGGCATCATGGACTTTAAAGATCCTGACGCTCATATCCTAGACGAGTGAGTGGCGGCTACACAAATACACCCAGCATGCACTAGGGCCCTTCTGCTCATCCACTCCCTGGATTGTGCTCAGTCGTCTGGGCGTCGGACTATGCGCCCAAAAGTTGCAAGTGGGCTTCTCGAGCGGCTTGAGTGAGATCCTGTATCGGTCCGCGCCTTGAGCTGTTCTTCAGCTGGAAAAGCGCTATACAAGAATGATAAAACAAAAACATATTTTACGCCAGGGGAGTGAATAGGTATTGACTGAAATTTAACATACTTGTCGGGTATGGGACTTTGGTATGATGTGCTGGAGGCAAATTTGGAGACTTCTACCTTTATAGCTATGTATTCAGATGTATATCGATTATTTTTCGTTAATTATACCCCTTTCACAATCTGTTCATCATAAGAATAACGACTGCGACGAAGACGACTACGACGACGACGACGATGATGATGATGATGATGATGATGATGATGATGATGATGATGATGATGATGATGATGATGATGATGACAGCGACGACGAAGATGACGATGATGACTGATAAGGGCAGCGATTACGATGATGATTATTATAATGATGATGAAGATGATCCCGACGACGATGATGACAATAAAGATACAAATTGCTTGTTTCTTTTTGTCTATGTTTAATCAATTCATAAAAGGTTTGCATAACATAATTTCTGGCACACTCCAATACTAGAATGTGAGTTTATACATGTTAAATACTTGAAACGCTTTAAATCTCTTGTTTGGCGACTCAGAGCACTTGCTGCGATAAAATTCAAGATTCAAGATTGAACCCCATAAATTGCCATTTTGGGGTGTGGAGGATACAAAAACATAAGCATAACAGTCATAATTCAGTTTTTGTTAAATATCAATAACATTGTAGAATGTAACAAAATGATGGGAGGGTGGTTTACAAGAATTGCTAGTATGCGTGCGTGGATAATCTGCGTGTTCTCCCGTCTCACAACTTCTCTAACTCATAACAGTAAACTATGTTGTCACACCCTATATTACACTATAAACATGAAACAACAACAGTAGCACATAAATACAGGAATCAACAAGAATCAAAATACAATTATTTTCCACTCACGTACTTTCGTAGAATTAATCCTTGGACAGAATAACACACTCACAGAATAGCACGTATATTCCAATCACCGTCGACAGAGAAGAAAAACGTAAATAGTCTAACTGTAATTTTGTTCGACAGTCTATGTATGTCCTCTGCCTGCAGCACCTCCACGTCCTCCCTTTTTCTGTCTTCTTATCCTTCTATCTAGTATCTTCTTCCGCTCTTCTCAAAGCGAGAAGATGGTGATGATGATGACAGCGACGACGAAGATGACGATGATGTGTCTGTGTCTTTCTTCTTCGTTTCCTTCTTCGTCTTCACTCTTCTTCGGCTGCTACTCTCCTTTGCTGCTGCTGCTGCGGCTGCTGCAGCTTCCACACCTTCGTCTCTCGTCTATATTGCGCTTCGGCTGCTTCTCTCTTTGCTGCTGCTGAAGTTTCCTCTTCTCATCTCTTTTCTTTATCTTCTTCGTTCCTTCTTCTGTTGCTGCTGCTACGGCTTGTTGTTGTTGTTGTTGTTGTTGTTGTTGTTGTTCTTCTTCTTCTTCTTCTTCTTCTTCTTCTTCTCGAGGCTCCCAGCAGGACACTTCTGCAGACAAAGGAGTTTACCACAACTAAGTTTCTTGCTACATAGACTTTCTTCGGACTACTACAGTACATATACCTCTCTCTTCTCTGTGACGGGACCAGTCCAGCAATACAATTCAAATTTCATCCATGTCGAATACAGTTCACACATAAGCAAATTATTAAACTAATTATAACAACTGATTATTACGCCATGACACCAATTAATTTCATTCATACATATAAATGTAATGCTATACACTGCAATTGATGTTTCAACTTCAAATCAAATAATGATCCGACTTCAATTCGTTATTCAAGATTTACAATGAACCACCATCTTCATCTCCTCCCTATTCCATCCTTCACACTAATATCAAAATTATTTATTATTAATTTTTATTACATAACCATTGCAATGTAATCATTTTAAAATACTACTACATTTCTAATACAACATTTCAAATAATAAACAATATATAAGCCTACCTGCAGACACAACTGCGAGAAAGTCAGACACCTCCAAGCCTTAGTATTGTCAAGAAAAGAATGTATATATTGTTGAATGTACATTGGTGAACTGTCATGTGACCAGCTCAACCAATCAGAATTTAGCTATCAATTAAAAAAAAATTACAAATTATTATCTTCTCACAGGAAGAGACAACAATACTATAAAGTCATCGGACCAAAATACTATAAACCCTACCCGTCCCCTATACGCTTAATGTGTCCGGGGACGTAAATTTACTCAAACAAACAAACAAACTATAAACCCGGTCCGTGACATAGAATATGTTAGCGTTTCCGAACACGGCAAATCCATTTTTTTTAAAAACCTCAATCTTAATGTTTAAAAAAAAAAACTCCCTTAAAGAGATCCCTTAAAATGTTGACAGTACCAACCCTGGTTTACACTTCAAATCAACGATCACATTACTAACATTCCAACTTTAACATGCGTAGTCACATGTCGGCGTTCTGTCATTTATACAGAAGAGTACCAGTGGGGTGGAACGGGAACAACGGTCTCGGCAGATATGTGGGAGAGTGGAGTTACATTGGACGGATCATCGGATTGTGCCCATCTGGTCCAATCTTCGGCCAAACTGATTCTAGCCAGCTGCAGCAAGCAGTCCATTTATCTGTGTCGCAAAAATGCAGATACCTGCGATTCGGGTTAGTTGTTGTTTTTTTCTTCACATTTCATCAGTGCGGGGACATTTGGTATTCATGTTGTTGTTGTTGTTGTTGTTGTTGTTGTTTACCCTTTTTTCCTAAAACCTCCTTCTTTTTTACCTCCTCCTCTTTCTCATCCTCCTCCGCCTCCTACTAAGCATCATTATCATCATCGTCAGTGTCATCGCCGTTTTTATTATCATTATTATTATCGTCGTCGTCATCATCATCATCATCATTATCCTCGTCATCATCATCATCATCATCATTATCCTCGTCATCATCATCATCATCATCATCATCATCATCATCATCATCATCGTCGTCATTATCATCATCATCATCATCATCATTATAATGGTCGTCGTCGTGCCTTAACGGTATTGCATGTTGCAGTCAATCTCGCATTCAAAATACCCAACTAATTTCCTATCTGTCTTCCAATAGCGATCTTCCTGCCTTTACACCTCGTGTTTGTGACTTTGTTGTGTGCGTGAGAGCATGCGTAACACGCCAGCGCCCTGAAAATACATTTGAATGGCTTACCATCTTGGCTAAATAGTTTCTAAAATCGCAAAATTTGCTATAGTTGGCTTGGTTCTCACGAAAACATTCTTTAGCAATACTTTGACAAACTCTCTGGGCGCTGAAGATTAAACCAATTGCAACATTGTGCAAACCTTTTGTACAAGGGGTGTCGGATAGCGTAGTGGTTGGAGCACTCGCTACTGTGTCGCAAGTGAAGCACCGTCCAGTGTGGTTAACACTTGGATTACATTACATGATTATTGCTTTGGGTCCAGCGGACTCTTCCGAGCCAAATCAGGACCGGACAACCCCTGATCCGCATAAAAGATCTGCTGAAACAACTTTAGTGGTAAAACTGAAAGCTCTCCACCACCCAGTCACTTTACAATAAAGACATCCCACGCAGGGGACGCTAAGGCTGTACTCCAATTTATCGAACCCCCGTTTACAAAAACAAAATAGAATACAAACATCATTATAAATTATCAACAAAACACATACATATAAAATGCCTACATTGCTAAATAATAACATCATAGGAAGCCCTATTGACCACCTGGCAGAAAGCGTCCAATATTCCCAAGCTGATCCAACAGACCTCATACACAAATAAGGAGTCTTGTCCTGGAAGAGTTTTCAAGAAAAAAGTTAGGTGACTGGTCTGGCGAAGAAGAAGATAGTATAGCAGATTGATAGAACAGAGCAGGAATGAGAAAGAGCAAATGAGAAAGACAGCGACAGTGGGAATTTAAAGCACTAAATTTCCAGAAAGTGGGGATACTATTTATACTGAAAACCCCGGCACCCCAACGGGGGTAACACTTGGATGGGTGAACGCAAAACGTGAAGCGACAAATAACAACGCCCACAGTTGACTCAACTGTGACTGAGTACCTACTCTCTTAAGGGTGGGGAAGGTAAAGCAGCGAGGGAGAGAGATGGGCATCACCCTCATTACGCTGGCCCAAGATAAGTGTGATCTCCAACATCACGTTCCCCTACGGCCACAAGGCTATGGGACTACCTTTACCTTTACCTATTGTTCAAGAGTTATATTTTGTTATAAGCTTGTTCGTTTTCTGTTCTTTTCCATGGGGGCAACACTCACTGTGAATGTTTAAAGGATCTGTTAATGGGGCGTGGTCAAAATGGGTCCCTTTAAGTAAAAATAATTCAGGACGCTTCAATCGAACTCAAAGCGCGGCGATCTAAAAAGATTTTTAAAATCGGAACAGAAATGTTTTTTTTTTTGTTTTTTTTTGGGGGGGAAGGGGGGGGGTTGAAATTTTAGATTAACTGCATCCAATGTCATTATTGAAGAAAGGGAGGAAACCGGAGTACCCGGAGAAAACCCTCGGTGACCTGAGAAGAAGTTTCGTACCTAAGTCACGTTAGTTCGTCTCACGCGGGGTTCGAACCCGGGGCCTAGGAAAGCACTATCTACTGTGCTAGCAGGCCACCCTTACTTCTGCTTTCATTGTTTGCAGGCCCCAACGACGTGCACTCGGTGCATGGGGAAAGCAGCGCTGGAACATCAACAACTTCATCTTTAGCGACAACTGCTCCAACCCTGTCGACCACGACAACATCGACTGCAGCAGCAATGACGAAGACACCCACCACAGCATCACCGACAACAACAGCAGCAACTGCCACCACATCGGACAGCACGTCGGAGTCGGCTGTGGGGACTGCTACTGATTCACCACGAAGCGGTACATCTACTGTTACCATGTCAACTCAAAGCGGTACATCTACTGTTACCATGTCAACTCAAAGCGGTA
The DNA here is from genome assembly GCA_036898135.1 of Oncomelania hupensis. NCBI lineage: Eukaryota > Metazoa > Mollusca > Gastropoda > Littorinimorpha > Pomatiopsidae > Oncomelania > Oncomelania hupensis. Next base: position 70,603,453 of record CM072517.1, read on the forward strand.
CATCTACTGCTACCATGTCAACTCAAAGCGGTACATCTACTGTTACCATGTCAACTCAAAGCGGTACATCTACTGCTACCATGTCAACTCAAAGCGGTACATCTACTGTTACCATGTCAACTCAAAGCGGTACATCTACTGCTACCATGTCAACTCAAAGCGGTACATCTACTGTTACCATGTCAACTCAAAGCGGTACATCTACTGCTACCATGTCAACTCAAAGGCTAGACATTATAACATACACTTTAACCTCTGTGCCAGAAAGTTCCCCAGTTCCACAAACAGCGCCGACCGCATCGCCTACGACTGCCAAACGGTTGTGCAGATGCAACTGTGTAAAAAGGGTGGAAGCAGAAAGGAATACCAGTTCTGCCGAATTTTCCCAATCGGTAAGCAGTCCTTCGCTGTAGTTGGGTTAGAGAAAGTTGTTACATGACACCGGTTGTTACATGCCACCGATGGTTACGTGACATTGGTTTTTACATGGTTGGTACCACTCCTGGTATTGTCATATTAGTATCCTAAAGTTTTCTTTAAATGTAAACTGATTTTGTCATGCATGTCTTAACTCATTTAATGTACAACGTTAAGCGTCATGCAGTGTTGAGTGTGTGTGGAGTATGTCTATGTAGAGGGGGCGGCCTCGTGGCGCAGTGGATTAGTCGCCGGTGTCCTATGCCGAAGATCGCGGGTTCCATTCCAGCAAGATGCGAACTTCTATGACTTAGGTACGAGACTGTTGAGGGTTTTCTCTGGGTACTGCGGTTTTTCCCCTCCCTACAATAATAGTATTGGACGCAGTCCATTTAAAATGGAAAAATAAACATTCGATTTCTTTTGTCTCTTCCAATAGCGATCTCCCTGCCTTTACACCACATGTTTGAATGATAGATGTGTGTTTTTGTCGTGTGTGTGGCAGTGGGTGAAATATGTGAGCGTGTATGTTTGTACAGATCGCCGCGTTTTGAGCCTAATTGCTGATTATTTTGGGGAAAACGCGTATATAGCATCCATTATTATTATTATTATTTAATAATAATAATAATAATAATAATAATAATAATAATAATAATAATAATAATAATAATAATAATAATAATAATAACGGGTTTTTATATAGCGGGTACTCCAGCCTACGACCAGACTCACAGCGCTTTACATAGTCAATACATAAAAATACATGCACTCGATCAAACATCGCTTTTGTTACGATACACCAAAGGACGGAACAGTAAAAGTAAGAACTATTTACAACTATGTACAAAAGTACGTATTAATTATTATGTATGTATTATTTATGCATGCGGGTGTGTGGATGTGTGGGTGGGTGGACGCAGGTTGTTGCGTGAAATGGGGAGGGGTAGGGGAGGGAGAAGAGAAGCGAAAGTGTGAGCGGGTCAGCTCAGTCTAATTATGATGAGTGCTGTCAACCAGTAAGATAGTCTTTTTACATCAATGTTTTACCAACGTCACTGTATGTTCCAGGTGCTTTTATAAATTGGTCAGTTGGCGAAATAAAGTCTGATAGACTGTTTTCTGGTGAATTTGTGGAGAATGTTAATTGATTCCCTTGTAGAAAAAAACACGGAAAAACACCGAGACAAAACAAGTGAAAAGTAAACGGTGGAATCAATATGGCTTTCGAGGGAGGGAGAAATTTTGTCCAAGTAAGAACAAAATGGCTGTGTGGTGTAACGCGACTGCAAATCCCACAGGCGCTTGTATCTGGACACGCGAGCGCCTGTGGCAAATCCATAGAAGCATCGAACGTTGAGCATGACATTGCAGACAGTGGTTGGAAGCTGGATGACGGCCAGCAAAGCCGAACAAATAGCATGACCCTGATGCACAGGCGAGCGCGCAGTACTCCTTCGGATGAGAGTGTAAACCGAGGTCTAGTCGGCGCAGTGTAGGCATTCGAAGAATAGTGGTGAGTGATGGGGATGGTTGGTGTGTGCCAGCTGCATAGAGACGCATCCAGCAAGCACTATGTACATTCTCCCCCATCCCCGGTCGTCCGTGATGGCGCTTGGTTGACGTCTGGCCTTGGGCGTCAGATGATGCGCGCCAAAGGCAGCCTCGGGTGGTTTGTGTTAGATCCGGTATCGGCCAGCACATTGAGATGGTCTTGAGGTGCAAAGCGCTGTGCGGGAAATATAACATTAATACATCGTCGCTGTCAGACGAAAACATCGTAAGTCCCAAAATGGCGGTTTGGAGATAACTTCATAGTTGTGACCCTTGGTCCCTTGCCCATGTTCTGTGCTAAGCTCAAAATTGCGTCTCGAATAGAAAGTTAATAAAAATCTATGAAACCAAACCTTGTATCTCTCTACTGGCGGACCAAACCTCGTATGTTTAGATACGAGGTTTTTACCGAACGTTTTCGCGGTAGGAAGTGACAATGACGCAACATACGAGGTTTTCTTTGTTGCAAAAGTTTGGACGAAAATTGTAAGTACAGAGCACACATAACACTTTGAGTCGTTTGATTTCCTTCACAATTAGACAATGAATGTATGGAAAGGCATTGAATCATGTAGTCTTGAGTTTTCAGTGGTTTTCAGTGGTGAAAGACTTCTCTCTCTCTCTCTCTCTCTCTCTCTCTCTCTCTCTCTCTCTCTCTCTCTCTCTCTCTCTCTCTCTCTCACTCTGTGTGTGGTTGAAGAGAAAGGGACAGTTCTGGAGGCGAAGAGAATAGATCTAGTGTGGGGAGGGTGTATGTGAAGGTCACTGGATCTGGGGGACGGATGTTAGATCTAGTATGTAGGCTTAGATTGAGTAGATCTCCATATCGCTTGTTTGTGAGAGGGGCGTACAGCATACATTCATTTATTTAAATCGGAATAAAACACTTGAGATTGTTTATGTTAATTAATTTCAGAATCTACGTCGATGTCTGATAACGGAAATCTGTCGTCTGGGACCCTCTGCGGAAAGTGCAACCTGCCGCACGAGAAACAACATCGTCATAGGCACCTGGAATGTCAGGACCCTAACTGCGGAAGGAAAATTAGAAGAACTGGCCCACAAGCTGGACCACTATCGATGGAACGTTTTATGTATCGGCGAAGTGCGCTGGAAAGGCCTAGGTAAAACAACGACCCACAAAGGCCACAAGCTCTATTTCAGCGGTAGAGATACCAGGCACGAACACGGCGTTGGATTCTTGGTCCACAAGAACATTCTAGCCACTGTCATGGGTTGCCGCCCAGTATCCAGTAGACTCATTACCATCCGTCTGAGAGCAGCCCCTTTCAACATCACCATCATCCAGGCCCCAGCATCAGACTATGACGACAGCGAAGTGGGGGATTTTTATGAAAATCTACAGGCGGTCCTTGACCAAGTGCCGAAGAACGACATAGTCATAGTGCAAGGCGACTGAAATGCCAAGGTTGGCCAAGATGCGCACCACAACTGGGGAGACACATGTGGACCCCACTGCAACAACGAGACAAATGACAGGGGTCTGAGACTCTTGGAGTTTGCCAGATACAACAATCTGATACTGGCAAACACGCTTGGTCTCCACAAAAACTCCAGACGATGGACATGGCACAGTCCCGGCGGGGAGCATCATAACCAGATCGACTACATCATGGTCAAGAAACGTTTCAGATCAAGCATCAACATTGGCAGGACACGTACTTTTCCAGGAGCAGACATCGGAAGTGACCACGATCTCGTGATGATGTCTTTCCGGCTCCACTTGAAGAGAGTAAATACAGCAAAGTGCACCAGACTGAAGTTCGACCTGGACAAACTGCAAGACCCGGAAGTGGCAGAACTATTTCAGGCCACAATTAGAGGGAAATTTGCACCACTGCTCATTTTGGGGGCAGGTGAAGTAGATGTCAACACCATGACCACCACGTTAAACTCAGCTGTGACAGATGCCGCCACTGAGATCCTTGGCAAGCACCGACCAAAGAAGAAGCCGTGGATCACACCTGAATTTTTGGATCTCTGTGATAAACGAAGAGAGATTAAAAAGAAAAATAACACCTCACAGGGAGCTCATGTCTACCGAAAAATCAACAATGACATCCGAAAAGGCATGCGCACAGCAAAGGAGAACTGGATAGAAGATCAATGCCATGAAATAGAGAACAGTCTGAACAAGAACAACAGCAGGAAGGCCTACCAGACTGTGAAGCGCCTGACAAGTGTTAAACAGCCCAAAGTCTCCACGATCCAAAGCAAGTCTGGCATATGCCTTACTGAAGAACAAGAAGTCTTGGACAGATGGACAGAGTACTGCTCCGACCTTTACACCAAATGGATACTCATCAGTTCTAGCATGTCCCGAGAACAGAGAACAAGAAGAAATCCTCCCAATTCTCCGGGAAGAAGTTGAGGCAGCAGTGCAATCGCTGAAGAAGGGGAAGTCAGCGGGAGTGGACAACATACCCGCGGAACTGCTACAAGCAGGAGGAAAAGCGATGATTGATGCCCTCACCATTATCTGTAACAAGATCTGGCAGAGCGGGGAGTGGCCTTCAGGAGTGTGAAAATTACCGCACCATCAGCCTCATCAGCCATCCCAGCAAGGTCCTCCTGAAAATAATACTCAACAGGTTGAAACCCCAAGCTGAACAAATCATAGCTGAAGAACAAGCAGGATTCAGGACAGGGCGAATTACCACTGAACAGATTTTCAACCTCAGAATAATTGATGGATTGGCTAGAGAGGAACAAGAACTTGAACAGATGGTACAGAGGCTTGACACCACTTCCAGAGCCTATGGAATGGAAATAAGTGCAGAGAAGACCAAAATGATGACCAACAACACCAATGGCATCAACACGGACATCAAAGTCCAAGGCCAATCCCTCAACACAGTGCATAGCTTCAAACATTTAGGAGCCATTGTATCAGACAATGGGTCCCGACAGGAAGTCCTCTCCAGGATCGCACAAACAACTGCTGCCCTCACAAAGTTGAAGCCCATTTGGAAAGACAGGACCATCAGTCTACATTCCAAAGTAAGACTGCTGTGCTCCCTTGTCATCTCCATCTTCCTATATGCTTGCGAAGCATGGACCCTCACAGCAGATCTACAACGATGAATACAAAACATGGAGATGAGGTGCTACAGAAGACTTCTGGGCATTTCCTATACCCAACACATCACCAACGACGAAGTCCGACAGACCATCACACAAGCCATTGGACAACACTATGACCTGCTCACAGTGGTGAAGAAACGGAAACTCCGATGGTATGGCCACGTCACCAGAGCATCAGGCCTTGCAAAGACCATTCTGCAAGGCACAGTGCAAGGAGGTAGAAGAAGAGGGAGACCGACAAAGAGGTGGGAGGACAACATTCGAGAGTTGACTGGTTTGACACTGAGCGAAGCCATCAGGGCTGCTGAGGACAGAGAAAGATGGAGTATGCTGGTTAAACGATCATCTGTGGTGCCCCTACGACCTCCGAGTTACGGGACAGGATAGGAAATGCCGGAAGATATGGTATTTCTGTGTTTGACGTTTTGACAGTTTGTGACACCTATAAATATGGCTTTCCTGCGATCTTTGACAACGTTTTCCTCTGATTTTGTGTTGTACCAGGGTCTGTTGTTTTATTCAAAAACCTCGTAACTCAAACTTTTTGACAAAGTTGTAAGTCGAAAACCTCGTAACTCTTCATTTGCTTCCAGTTCTCAGCGGAAAACACTTCTTCGACGTTTTATCCCATACTGCCAAATTTCTAGACTTTTCATAGTTCCTTTGAAGTAAAAAAAGTCATTGGTTTGGCGTTACCCGACTGGTTGAAACAGTTTTTATCGATTTTCTCAAAACAGCAAAAAATGAGATACGAGGTTTTCGTCTGACAGCGACGACATGTTCCATTCCTGTGTCAATTGTGACATAGCTATCTGTGCGAGAGTTGTTGGAACTATAATATTAATACATGTTCCATTCCTGTGTCAATTGTGACATAGCTATCAGTGCGTCAGTTGTTACATATTCTATGTGTGTGTGAATTGCTATACATGCTGTTTATGCGGGAATTGTTGCACAATCTATTGTGGTACAAGCTACATAGTTATACATAAATCAATGATTATGTGTGAATTGCTACACATGCTGTTTATGCGGGATTTGTTGCACAATCTATTGTGGGTACAAGCTACATAGTTATACATAAATCAATGATTATAATTAATAATTCTATTCGTGCGAATTGTTAAATATTCCATTTGTATGTGAACTGCTCCGTATCCCGTTTCTGTGTGAATCGTTACATATTCGTACGTATTTTATTGTGTGTGTGTGTGTGTGTGTGTGTGTGTGTGTGTGCGTGGGAGACATAGAGTGAGTGGGTGTGTTTGACTATGTTTTAATACTGTGGTGATAGAGATAGACAATTTTATTGTGCTTTTGTATTTTATTGTGTGTGTGTGGTTGTGTGTATGTATGTGTATGTATGTGTATGTATGTGTGTGTATGTGTGTATGCGTGGGAGACATAGAGTGAGTGGGTGTGTTTGACTATATTTTAATACTGTGGTGTTTGGTTTTGTGTTTGATGCTTTTGTTCTTTTATGTTCCTTGAGTATTTATTTATGGCTGGCTGTAACTGCGCTTTGAGCTTCTCCTGAGGGAAAGGCGTAGAATTTTAAATGAAATAAATTGTTATTATTATTATTCCATTTGTTTGTAAATTGTTACATATTCTATTCCTGTGTGAATAGTTACATATTCCATTTGTGTGTGAATTGGTATACATTCCATGCACTTTGGGAATTGTTACATATTCCATTGCTGTGTGAATTTTACATATTTCATGTATCTTTTGGGTTGTCACAGCTGAGTGCGATGAAGGCAGAGTTGACGATGAAGACTGCTAATCTTTCGGCTACGGTCCGCACCAAGACCAGCGCAGAGGACAACAGAACCTCAGCCACAGTCGCTGGCTACATCGGGGTGGCCTGCCTCGTCATCGTCTTCTCTGTCCCCGTCATCATGGACTTGGGCAACGTCATTTGCGCTATGACGTCTTCTCAGAAATCGTCACTTCCGAGCGGAGGGAAGGGGTCATCATTGCAGAGCAGGAGGCAAAGATGGCGAAGGCGGGACGTGACAGTACGGACTAAAGGTGAGCGAAACGAACAGGACAAGAGGCAGAGCAGCAGTCAGGAGAAAAATGCAAAGAGCGTCAGTTCCTTGGAGAGAAAGTCTGCAAGTAGAAAAAGCAGGTTTAGCAGGCAAGGCTCATCGCTGGATGTTGTGGACGTGATGACTACAGATTCAAACAAGCAGAGCTGATGTCCTCGTCATTCGTTCTTTGCTTGTGCTGGCTATGCTAAATTTATATTACAGTAATGTGCTTATTGCCGCACTATAAATTATAGGACCCTAGTAATCATCATCATCATCATCATCATCATCATCATCATCATCATCATCATCATCATCATCATCATCATCACCACCATCACCATCATCTGTTATTATTTAGCAATGTAGGCATTTTATATGTGTGTGTTTTGTTGATAATTTATAATGATGTTTGTATTCTATTTTGTTTTTGTAAACGGGGGCTCGATAAATTAGAGTATAGCCTCAGCGTCCCCTGCGTGGGATGTCTTTATTGTAAAGTGACTGGGCTGGTGGAGAGCGTTCAGTTTTACCCTAGGGTTGTTTCAGCAGATCTTTTATGCAGATCAGGGGTTGTCCGGTCCTGATTTGGCTCGGAAGAGTCCGCTGGACCTAAAGCAATAATAATGTAATGTAATGTTATCACCATCATCATCATCAGTATCACCACCGTTATCACCATCATTATCATCATCATTATCGTCATAATCACCATCATATTATCATCATTATCATCATCATCAACATCATCATCATTATCATCATCATTATCAGCATCACCATCATCGTCACCACCAGCATCATCATCATCGTCATCATCATAACCATCATCACTATATTAAACTACACCCTCACTTCGACTAGTCCACCACACCAGCATCGAATCCCCGGGTGTGGTCTGAGCTAGTGAGTTAGCTGTTTATAGGGCCCAGCGGACTGCAAAGAGATGAATCAGGACCACTAATCAGGACCACAACTTAGTGGAAAGAGGACTCACCCCTAATCCGTATAAAAGATCTGCTGAAACAACCCCAGTGGTAACACTGAAGGCACTCCACCAGCCGCTCACTTTACAATAAAGGCATCCCACGAAGGGGACGCTGAGCTATACACTATCGAACCCCCGTTTAGAAAAACAAAATAGAATATAAACATCATTATAAAATAACAAAACATGTACACGATAAAATGCCCACACTGCTAAGTAATAATAATAGCCTATAATAGAAAGCCCTAGTGACCATTTGGCAGAAAGCGTCCAATATCTCCAAGCTGACCCAACAGACCCCAGATGTGGAGCCCTGGCGGTACGGTAAAGAATTCGGTCTTTTGTGCAACAGTACAGTGTGAAATAAACATGTCAGAGAAAGGCAGTGGTTGCAGCGGTTAATATTAGTTGTCTGTAAACAATTGAATAATAATAATAATAATAATAATAATAATAATAATAATAATAATAATAATAATAATAATAATAATAATAATAATAAAAATAATAATAATAATAATAATAATAATAATAATAATAATAATAATAATAATAATAATAATAATAATAATAATGCATTCTTTGACACTCTTTCTTCAGTCGAACTCACAGTGCAGCGAGATAAAAAGATCGCTAATATAGAAAGCCTAAAGAAATAAATTTTTATTTTTGAAATTTAGCTTGACTGAATCCAATACCATTTTTTGAAGGGAGGGAGTGGGGAAACCGGAGTATCCCGAGAGCAAACTTGTTTTTTCCAACCTAGTTCCAGTCATTCGCCGAAAAAGGTAATCACCGAAGTCGAACGAAGCTCTCCGATGTGTTGCGAAATGATGCTTGCATGACTACGACTAGTTGACAGTAAAAAGGATCGCTGTTGCTTCTAATTCTCTTCGATTTACACAGATTAGCATTTCGCAACGGTGTACTTGTTAAGATGAGCATAATTATTATCGACCATATTTAATAGTTGCGTTCCTTGATTTGCATTTTGTTAGTTCTCTGCAGTAGGCTAATAATTGCATTCCCCATTTCCTGCCAAGATCCAAGTAGACACTGTTATACAGTATACATAGGCTTAATCTACATTATATATTATAAGTCAGTCTCCGCGCAGTGAAGAAGCTCACTAGCAGAATATAATTATTAGACCTGTATTTTGTGTGTTTTATACGTAAATAAAATGTATAAACTCCATGTATATATATATTCTAATTAATAATATTTAGGCCTATACTTTATAATATTCGAATCTTTAAATTTCCGGGAAAAGGACGAGTAGGCTAAGCGAAATCTTTTTTTTTCTTTTGTTTTTTCATAACTCGAGATTAGAGTTAAATTAATAGTTAGTTATTCATTGCTTACATGATCCAGCGGATTGCAAAGAGCCGAATCACAAATTTACTGTATCAGTTAAAAAGAGTGCTCTGTGGGTTCGGGCATTAAATAGAATAGACCCAACGTTTCCCGGCGTGTCGTAAGAGGCGACTAACAGGGGTGATGTTAGCACGGCATCACTGGGCGAAAGTCTTCTACACAGAAGTCACCGGCCAGGGCGGAGGAACCTCACGTTACTACAGGTTCAACGACCATGTGCTCAGGGCCAAGGCGAGCCACACTGTATTCGTGGATTTCGGCTGTGGCCAACAGCCTGGAGAGGATTGGGCACCACCAGGTCTTTTTTTGCCCAAGACACACTACATGATGACACAATCCACTAATTCCATACCGGATCGGTCGTCGCCCGGGCCGTCACCCGGCACAAGGACCGCGCCTTCCGTTGGCCACCAGGACGGAGGTGTTAAGTATGCTACTGATGGACAATTTAGCAAGATCCGCACGAGAAACAACATCGTCATAGGAACCTGGAACGTCAGGACCCTAACTGCGGAAGGAAAATTAGAAGAACTGGCCCACGAGTTGGACCACTATCGATGGAACGTTCTAGGTATCAGCGAACTGCGATGGAAAGGCCTAGGTGAAACAACGACCGACAAAGGCCACAAGCTCTATTTCAGCGGTAGGGATGACAGGCATGAACACGGCGTTGGATTCTTGGTCCACAAGAACATTCTAGCGACTGTCATGGGTTGCCGCCCAGTCTCCAGTAGACTCATTACCATCCGCCTGAGAGCAGCCCCTTTCAACATCACCATCATCCAGGCCTACGCCCCAACATCAGACTATGACGACAGCGAAGTGGAGGATTTTTATGAAAATCTACAGGCGGTCCTTGACCAAGTGCCGAAGAAGGACATAGTCATAGTGCAAGGCGACTGGAATGCCAAGGTTGGCCAAGATGCGCACCGCAACTGGGGAGACACATGTGGACCCCACTGCAACAACGAGACAAATGACAGGGGTCTGAGACTCTTGGAGTTTGCCAGATACAACAATCTGGTACTGGCAAACACGCTTGGTCTCCACAAAAACTCCAGACGATGGACATGGCACAGTCCTGGCGGGGAGCATCACAACCAAATAGACTACATCATGGTCAAGAAACGCTTCAGATCAAGCATCAACATTGGCAGGACACGTACTTTTCCAGGAGCAGACATCGGAAGTGACCACGATCTCGTGATGATGTCTTTCCGGCTCCACTTGAAGAGAGTAAATACAGCAAAGTGCACTAGACTGAAGTTCGACCTGGACAAACTGCAAGACCCGGAGGTGGCAGAACTATTTCAGGCCACAATTGGAGGGAAATTTGCACCACTGCTCATTTTGGGGGCTGGTGAAGTAGATGTCAACACCATGACCACCACCTTCAACTCAGCTGTGACAGATGCCGCCACTGAGATCCTTGGCAAGCACCGACCAAAGAAGAAGCTGTGGATCACACCTGAACTTTTGGATCTGTGTGATAAACGAAGAGAGATGAAAAAGAAAAAGAACACCTCACAGGGAGCTGATGTCTACCGAAAAATCAACAATGACATCCGAAAAGGCATGCTCACAGCAAAGGAGAACTGGATAGAAGATCAATGCCAGGAAATAGAGAACAGTCTGAACAAGAACAACAGCAAGAAGGCCTACCAGACTGTGAAGCGACTGACAAGTGTCAAACAGCCCAAAGTCTCCACTATCCAAAGCAAGTCTGGCATATGCCTTACAGAAGAACAAGAAGTCTTGGACAGATGGACAGAGTACTGCTCTGACCTTTACAACCATACACCAAATGGAGACCCATCAGTTCTAGCATGTCCAGAGAACAGAGAAGAAGAAGAAATCCTCCCAATTCTCCGGGAAGAAGTTGAGGCAGCAGTGCAAGCGCTAAAGAAAGGGAAGTCAGCAGGAGTGGACAACATACCCGCGGAACTGCTACAAGCAGGAGGAGAAGCGATGATTGATGCCCTCACCATTATCTGTAACAAGATCTGGCAGAGTGGGGAGTGGCCTATACCATGGACCCAGTCGCTTGTCATCACTCTTCCCAAAAAAGGTAACCTTCAGGAGTGTGAAAATTACCGCACCATCAGCCTCATCAGCCATCCCAGCAAGGTCCTCCTGAAAATAATACTCAACAGGTTGAAACCCCAAGCTGAACAAATCATAGCTGAAGAACAAGCAGGTTTCAGGGCAGGGCGAAGTACCACTGAGCAGATTTTCAACCTCAGAATAATCTGTGAGAAATACCTACAGCACCAACAACATCTATATCATGTGTTCATAGACTTCAAGAAGGCGTTTGACCGAGTCTGGCATGCAGCTCTATGGGCAACAATGAAAGTGTACAACATCAGCCCAAAAATTATTGAAGTCATCAAAAGCCTGTATGACAAGGCTACCAGTGCAGTCCTCCACAACAGAGCCATCGGGAATTGGTTCAGAACAACAATCGGTGTGCGTCAAGGATGCCTACTCTCTCCAACACTCTTCAACATCTTCCTAGAGCGCATCATGTCGGATGCTCTTGCAGACCATGAAGGCACAGTCAGCATAGGGGGTAGAGCAATCTCCAATCTTCGTTTTGCAGATGACATTGATGGATTGGCTGGAGAGGAACAAGAACTTGAACAGCTGGTACAGAGGCTTGACACCACCTCCAAAGCCTATGGAATGGAAATAAGTGCAGAGAAGACCAAAATGATGACCAACAACACCAATGGCATCAATACGGACATCAAAGTCCAAGGCCAATCCCTCGACACAGTGCATAGCTTCAAATATTTAGGAGCCATTGTATCAGACAATGGGTCCCGACAGGAAGTCCTCTCCAGGATCGCACAAACAACTGCTGCCCTGACAAGGTTGAAGCCCATTTGGAAAGACAGGACCATCAGTCTACATTCCAAAGTAAGACTGCTGCGCTCCCTTGTCATCTCCATCTTCCTATATGCTTGCGAAGCATGGACCCTCACAGCAGATCTCCAACGAAGAATACAAAGCATGGAGATGAGGTGCTACAGAAGACTTCTGGGCATTTCCTATACCCAACACATCACCAACGACGAAGTCCGACAGACCATCACACAAGCTATTGGACAACATGATGACCTGCTAACAGTGGTGAAGAAACGGAAACTTCGGTGGTATGGCCACATCACCAGATCATCAGGCCTTGCAAAGACTATTCTGCAAGGCACAGTGCAAGGAGGTAGAAGAAAAGGGAGACCGAAAAAGAGGTGGGAGGACAACATTCGAGAATGGACTGGTTTGACACTGAGCGAAGCCATCAGGGCTGCTGAGGACAGAGAAAGATGGAGTATGCTGGTTAAACGATCATCTGTGGTGCCCCTACGACCTTCGGGTTATGGGACAGGATAGGAAGGATAGTTAAAAAGAACAATATTGCTATAATATATTTAAATAAATAATTGCTTTTCGTGCTTGCAATAAAACTGTCACTGTTTTTTTTTACTATTATAAACTTGCTTTGCCTTGTGCTGAAGGGACATCAACGTATCCATAGCGCTTAGAAATTTTGTCATGGTTTTATTGTTGATATAGATGGGAAATATCGTTGTATGTGTGCATTATGTGTCATATATTATTGTTACTCTTTATTACTAAGTGTGTCAGTATATTAATCATCATAAAATAAAAATAATACTAACTGCTTCAAAATGCAAATCTCGACTTGACTCACAGCTTGAAGCTGTGCAGATCGAAACAGAATATGATTTAGAATGAACATTGAACATTGAGGTTTAACGTCTACACCCACCATTGGCAATATGGCAGACGGGGATAACCATCCCAGGGAAAGAGGGGTAGGGACCTGAATCAACACTAAACCACCAAAACAATCATACGGCTAAAATGGACAGTGAAAAATTGCCACATTTTATATCGCCCACCACGGGATTCGAACCTGGGTCATCGGTGTGCCAGGCGAACGCTCTACCAATTGAGCTACGGCGGTGGGACAAAGATTTATAAGAGTTAAATTAACGTCCCCGCACACCGAGGCATATAGGGGACTAAGATTTAGAAGCAACAGCGGCTATTTTTATGCACGGATGTTTTACCACAGGCTCTGAAGTCTTTTCTTTCGTCTTTGTAAACTCGTGGGCCTCCTACATACGTACGTAGTATATCTAGTATGTAATCGAGGCCTACGAAAGACGAGACTTCCCAGCCTGTGGTTTCACGTAGTCCTGCAAGCATTCGTTCGTAAAACATTGGATAGCTTCGCTCGACTCGGAGAGCTTCGTTCGACTTCGGGAATTTCCTTTTTCGGCGAATGACTGGAACTAGGTTGGAAAAAACAAGTTCGCATCCCGAGAAAACCCTCGCTGACCTGAATTTGTCTGAAGATGAGTCTGGCTAAGCCTGCGTGTATTAAGAAAATTAATGTGCGTGTTTGTTACATAATAATGAACTAATAAAATATTACTTTTTTTTTAATAATGATTACTTTAGTAATGCTATACATGTACATATCCAATACCATCCAAGCCATTGTCCAGTTGTATGGCGCACAACTCCATGTCGCACAGACATGCTCGGGGCGCAAGGGGAAAATGTGCCAGTTGCTGTCGTGAAAAGAGGTAGGTCTTGATCTTCCAGCGAAAAGAATAGACATCTGTTGCCGATTTAATATTAAATATTGGTATTGTATTTCAGGTGGTAGGTGCAGTATTTCTGAATAGGCCTACATAGATCTTTTCACATGTTATACAGTTACGTTTTAAAGACCTCAGCAATGATTGTTCAGCCTAAGTTTATTGTAAGCATCTGAATACCGAATTGAACAATGTTTGGACTTAGTTGTTGCATTGGACTTTGATAGGACTATCTCTGGTCTAAATGTCGCTCATCCGAGCAGTGATTAACTCGCACTTTGTGGACGTCCTTGTCAATGCTTTCATCTATATATATAAATTGCTTAGCCGGAAGTCCTTCTTTGCCTCTACTGTAAAGTTTGTCCGGTATGGACGCTGATCTGGGCAGGTGCTAGGCGCTGCTGATCGGCCTGCTGTGCGCTCAAAACCCGCGAAATCGTTATAGCCGACATTTCCTTACCGAACGTTTAACCGTTTCTGAGATAAATAAATAAACAAAATGTCCACAAACTGCAATAGCCTCATTCCGCGCAGCGCTTCCGATTCAACCCGTGTCAAGGACTGCCGTTCCGTAATACCGCAAATTTTGTTTTATTTCCATTCAAAACACTTTTGCACTCATGTCACCAATCTTACAGCTGAAGGTTACCTGTTCACTTTCTTTTTCATCCATACTTATATGCGCACAAAAATTCAATTTGCATAAAATCTTCCATTACTTGAAGCAACTGTGTCATACAAGATCTGTGCTGACGAAAACCATGTTTGTAGAGTTGTAACACGGTTACTTCCCTCTAACTAAATCACTGTTCATGCAGTACCTATGCGCTACCGCGAATACAAATATACCGGAAGTATTATGGTACCAAGGGAGATTACTTGCATGCCTAATATTTTTAAATAAAGGTATGACATTTAAAAATACGTTGCTTAACATAAATACTAAATTACAATAAAATATTTTAGTGCATTACTCAAACATGCACCTATACTCTGTTCTGCAGTACATTGCAATTATCATTTTAAATTAAAATAGTTCAATGCATTGCTCGAGTCGAACATCAACATGTACCTTTTAATCTACTCTGTTTTGCAGTGCTTCATCATTCGACCCCTGCAAGTAAACTATTGCAATCATTTCAGTGCATTTTTAATGTTTAATGCTAACTCGCAGACAACAGTTGTCTCTCTGTCTACGTTTTAAACAGCAACCTGTACAAAACCACTAGTTATTGATAATATCTACGTTGGGCATTGTTCATTTGTGCTGATAAGCTTGGTATAGTTTAAGTTTGACTTTTTAGTGTCTTACTGAAGAATGTAACCACTGATGTTGTGGGAGGAGGCTTATGAGCTTGTGTGTGTTTGTGTGTGTGTATGTATGTGTGGGTGTGTGGGTGTGTGTGCGTGCGCGTGTTTGTGTGTGTGTGCAAAATTGAGAGAGAGAATCGATAGCTGTGTTCTGAATCTGTGATACTTGTGCAGAACATGTACATAGAGATTATTTATTGACATACAGTGTGATGTGTACTCTGCGTTTATTGACCGGGTTTTAGCCATTGTGTCGATTGCTTTTCAATGAATGATCCCAAGCCAAAGTCAACACCCTAGTTTGTGTATTTAATGTCAAAGTTGAACAATAAAGGTGTATTGAAATCATCATTGTATTACTGCATTTTTGTCTTCTGCACGCTTATGTATATCCGTAGTTAGTTTGTTCAGCTGCGTGCGTGCGTGCTCATTGCGTGCGTCTCATTGTGTTTGTTTGTGCGTGTGTGTGGGTGTGCGTGGGTGTGGGTGTGTGGTGTGGTGTGTGTGTGTGTGTGTGTGTGTGTGCGGCTATTGCATATTGTAGTTTTTTGTTTTATATCAAGCGAAACGCTTTTGTGCACTTCCTGCAACATAGACGTTTCTCTTTGCGTGGTACCAGCTGCTGCTTAAATATATGGCTATATTTGAAAGGAAGTTTAGGATATTTAGACCAGTAAAAGATAATGATACAGACATTGTTATGCGAACGATGATTTATTCTAAAACTGTACAACAGCAACAACAACCACCATCACCACCACCCCCACCACCACCACCACCACAACAACAATAATAATAATAATAACAATAAGAATAAGAATAATAATAAAAGTAATAATACTAATACTATTAATAATAATAATAATAATAATAATAATAATAATAATAATAATAATAATAATAATAATAATAATAATAAAATTAATAATAATAATAATAATAATAATAATAATAATAATAATAATAATAATAATAATAATAATAATAATAATAATAAGTAATATTTTTTCTCTTTCTTTATTTAAATTCACACGCAAAATCATATTATTTCAATGAAACAAAAACCTACCACTCCCTTACATCAATACACTCGCACACATCAAACTTCTGTGATACAAAGTTTTACAGTTCAACAATAAGCTTACTATATTGACCTTCTGAATACTATTTAAGTGGATATGCCTTCTATTAATTCTATTATTATTATTATTATTATTATTATTATTATTATTATTATTATTATTATTATTATTATTATTATTATAGTCCTAACATGGCTTAGAAGCAAGCTAAACTAACTGAAATATTGCATGTAATTATTTTATTTAACCATCGAAACATTTTTGGGTCAGTAGCGATAACTACTGCTATTTACAAATATGCAAAGCAAGGCAAGAGTTTAGGTGATGGTACTCTCCCCTGATTAAACAGATTCATGCGAGATTGTAGACTATCTCTAATTTTAAATAATAAATAAATAAACGAATGTTAATAAATTAATTAATGAATTAATTAATCGTTCAATTTCATTTCCACTCTAAAAAAAAAAGTTTAACAGTATTTATATATTTTGCCCCTGATTCACTGGAGCTAACTCTTGCTTTTGACATTTCTTAGAACCAGCCGTGAGATGGCGCATACTGTCCCCTTATCCTGAAACCTGTAGTGTACACATAAATAGTTGATGTCGTGGTATGCATACTAGTATGATATGAAATAAAGCAAATAAAATCAAAATACTTCAGATCAACGTTAGTCAAAAATATTTCAAAATCGCTCAGTACGAACGTTGAGACTTTATTTATTTATTTGTTTGTTTATTTATTAAATGTGTATTCTCATTTTAATTTATTTAATGTAATTTCAAATCATTTCATTTTTGGCTTTTAGATCTATCTGCTTAGTTTCCTACGGACAACTTGCGTGCAGCTGATTGACTGTACTACTAGAGAGTTGGCCACATTAGATCACTGTTACTCTACTATCCCCATAGCATGTACAGGTCTCTCAAACGCCCCCACCTTGCGAGAAGGACGATGGCTTTAAATCAATGGCAGTTTTTGTTTGGTTTTACAGTTCATGCCTTAATATGGATTCAGTGGGTGGAGTTCTAGAAAAATAGATGTGTTTGTGGAACCGTAAAAGTGGTGACTGTGTTCCCGTCGACGACGACGACGACGACAACGATGATGATGATGATGATGATGATGATGATGATGATGATGATGATGATGATGATGATGATGACGATGATGATGATGATGATGATGATGATGATGACGATGATGATGACGATGATGATGATGATGATGATGATGATGATGATGATGATGATGACGATGATGATGATGATGATGATGATGATGATGATGATGATGATGATGACGATGATGATGATGATGATGACGATGATGATGATGACGATGATGATGATGATGACGATGATGATGATGATGACGATGACGATGATGATGATGATGATGACGATGATGATGATGATGATGATGATGATGATGATGATGATGATGATGATGATGATGATTATGATGTATGACCATACCTGTCAAGGGGTTTTCAGGTTATGGTGTAGCAATTTAACAAAAAAACCATAGCAAATGGAGGTTTGGTGTAGCACTAATGTGAATCACGCGATTCGCAACAAAACTGGAAACTTCTGCATCCAATATAAACACACGCATCCAATGTGTTTACAAATTTATTGTAAAATCTTGTTAATGCACAACACTTTAGCTATTACCATTATCATTATAAACATTTTCATGTACGTTTTTCAAAATAAAAGTAAAAATGCAAAATATATATATATATATATATATATATATATATATATATATATATATATATATATATATATATATATATATATATATATATATATATATATATATATATATATATTTTTTTTTTTTTTTTTTTCATTTTTTTATATATATAACATACAGACAGAAAATAAGCTAGGCAATCATTAAAAAAAAAAACAAAAAAAACAAGGGAGACAATCACTGACACAGAAAAAGCAGATGAACTTTTTTTCCCCCAAACAAATTTGCTTATTCACACAACATGGTTTACAATGCCAAGAAAAGAACTATTAGCATTGCACAAAAGCTTATACCAATTAATTTAATTAAAATATAACTAAATGGCAGCTGATATAATATGAAAGTAATCAAAGAGAAATGATCGTAGACTGAAGTTCTGAACGAACACGTGTTGCGGAAGTGCAGTGCTTTTACTAAGTGTCTTTAAAACGGACTCGACCGGAACAGACTACTTTCGCGCGAAAACCCCCTTAGTTAAAAAATATTATCGTCACTTTTAAAAAATTGCGTAGCAGCTTTGTGATACGCCGTAGCAATGGGAAAATGTTTAAAATGCGTAGCGCTACGCAAAAATCCGTAGCACTTGACAGGTATGTATGACTGAGATACTGAAATGTGTAGGTGACTCGAGGTAAAATGTATTCCTTGTGCTTTGTATGTCACTTGGCCATCTGAATGCGGATGATGATGCTGTAAGCTTGTGCTTTGTATGTCACTTGGCCATCTGAATGCGGATGATGATGCTGTAAGCTTGTGCTTTGTATGTCACTTGGCCATCTGAATGCGGATGATGATGCTGTAAGCTTGTGCTTTGTATGTCACTTGGCCATCTGAATGCGGATGATGATGCTGTAAGCTTGTGCTTTGTATGTCACTTGGCCATCTGAATGCGGATGATGATGCTGTAAGCTTGTGCTTTGTATGTCACTTGGCCATCTGAATGCGGATGATGATGCTGTAAGCTTGTGCTTTGTATGTCACTTGGCCATCTGAATGCGGATGATGATGCTGTAAGCTTGTGCTTTGTATGTCACTTGGCCATCTGAATGCGGATGATGATGCTGTAAGCGGGTTCTTCTTCTTCTCACGTTACTTCCTCCCTATCCCACTCACCCTCCCACTCTATTACCCACACTCTCCCTCTTCTCCTCCTCCCCCGCCCTCCATCTTCTACCACCCTACCATTTTATGTTATTAAAGAGCAATTCCTTTTGTTAAAGTAAACTCAACTTTCTCGCTTTGATGAATTTCCCTTTGGAAGTCACAATCTGGAACTCTTTGTGTGTGTGTGTGGGTGTGTGTGTGTGTGTGTGTGTACGTGTGTTGTTGTATAACGACAGAAATGAGAAACGGAATTTACTTTTTCAGTCAAAAATGGGGTAATTTGCTCGTTCCTCATTTGTCTCGCGTTCCCCATTTGTTTGGAAGTACGCGGGAGTGCTTTTTTAGTGCATGGAAGTGCCGAAATGCAGTCCATTTCGGAAGAAATTTGGAAGAAATTTCGACCTATTTCGTCCCCTATAGGAGACGAACTAGGTCAACTTTCTTAAAAAGGGGTAGGGTAAGGGGCTAGTTGCAGCGCTGCAACTAGCCCTTACCCTAACCCTTTTCTCTTCAAAAATGCTTTTTTTCTGTCAAAAATGTGCTATCCGATTCCTACATTCTAAAATTACCTCGTTTGTCACCGCGCACAAAAATGTGTGTGTGTGCGTGTGTGGTTTTATTGTCTTAATATTTTAATGGAAAATACATAGAAAATAAAATATAAATCCATTTGCCCATCTTTCACACACCATCAACCCCATTTCTCACATAAACGAGGGTTTGGATTTGGGGGGGACCTTTATCTACTCATTGAAAACAAACCTGGTAGTGCCGTTCATAAGAACTGTTCAATCTTCTTGAAGACCGTTCAGTGCTGATTCCATCATCTTCATCCACTTTTCCTCAGACTGACGTCTTCGTTTTTCCTGCAGAATGTTGAAGGTGTAGAGGAAAGGGTTGAGGGCGGAGTTGAGCGGCAGCACGAATATGGCCATGGCTACGTTGACTTCTCCAGGGATTAGGATGCCAGCCAAGGCCAGCATGCCAAACAGACCAATGGGAAACCAGCACAGGAAGTCCGTCACAGCGACAATCAGCAGACGGCGTGCTAGGGTAGCGCTCCTGAACTTTCTGCTCCTTTCTAAATCCATGGTGTGTTTCCGCACTGACCAGTAGATCAAAGCCTGTCCAAGGGCGATCAGCACAAATAGAACGAAGTTAAAGATGATCATTACGCCGTAAGAGTATATTCTTCCATTGAAATCCTTCCTGGTGATGGGCAATGGAATGCAGATTCCTGACTGACGGTAAAAGTGCCATTGTGCGGTCTGAGGAAGCAACGGAACGACGGCTAACAAGGCACCCACCGTCCACGCTAAGACACAGGCCAGAGTGGCTGATCGGTTCTTGAACCGTAAACTGTTGAAGGGAAAGTGAAGGGCGGTGAACCTGTCCAACGTGATGAGCAGGACTGTGAGAGCAGACACCTCACCGGATAAGAATGACAAGACCCCAGCCAGTGTGCACACCTCACTGTTGATCCAGGCTATGTCATGGTGGAGGTAGCCACCTCTGAACACAAGGTCAGCGCCTCCTATGATGGATACGTACACTCCCATGACCAGGTCAGCCAGGCTGAGGCAGGTGACGAATAGGTTGAAGGCGCTCTTTGTGATCGTTCTCTGCACCAGGGAGCGGAAGACGAGGCAGAGTATGTTGCCCGTGATGGCCAGGATGCTCATCAGCCACAGAAAGCCTCGGTACAGCTCAGACCTCAACAAGTTGTCGCAGGAAGAGATCTCATCAGGGGGTGCTAGGCAGAAGTGTTCGTCAAACTGTGCAGGCAGTATAGATCTACAGCACAGCTTGTACGTGCTGCTAGTGATTTTCTCCAGCTTAGATACGCCACGAAATACATCAGCCGTAAATGTTTTCAGTGGAGTTACTGACATGTCTAATTGCTTCAATGAAGGAATGTACTGGAAACCATCGTCAGTGATAGCATGTATTGGTGAATGAGACACATTCAAAAACTGCAGAGACAAGAAAGAAGCAAAAGGTATGCTGCTAAACACTTTCAGATTTGTTCTGGACAGATCAATGCTTTGTAAGGATATCTGCTTCATGCTGGACGGTTCAGCGACCATGTTAGATAAGGGATTGTCCGCTAGTGACAGAAACCTGAGATTTTTCAGTGGAAGAAAAACATTGAGGCTGATATTGTTAATATTGTTGCTTCTCAGGTCAAGATGTTTCAGGTTAGGGAGATCTAATTGGCCAACATCGGCTATTTTGCAATCTACGAGAGATAGGTGTATAAGGTACTTGTTGAAACTAAGATGAGTAAGATTGATGCCAGACGCACGTCCGTCCAGGTACTTCAGTGAGGGCATAGAGATGAGTGGAGAATGGCTGGCTGCAAACAAATGACAAACCCTGACACAGACACTCGACAGGACAAGGCTTTTCTTCACACAGCCACTCATCGTCGTGCTGTGGACACTGAGGCCAGCCGTCGCATAGGTGGTCCAGATGTACACAAATGCTGGATCCTCGACAGCGGTAGTAACCTGGACAGATCACTTCGTCACAGTCCTGTTCATCCTCACGACCCACGCAATCGTTGTAACCGTTACAGCGTGTGTATACTGGCAGACAGCGTTGGACCTCTCCAGGGCCAGGGCAGCGGTAGTGAGTATCGGGACATGACTCGTTCCACTGTAACTGCATGTGTGTAAAATAACCACGGCCATCCAGGTTGATTAGCGCGTGTTTGAATGGTCTGGTATTGATCCAGGAGGTCTTCCCGTAATCATCGCAGTCCTCTTCGTCAGAGTTATCTTGGCAGTCTATGACATCGTCACAATGACTGCTGAAAGAAAAACATTGACCGTTCGTACAGGTTAGCTCCTGACACTCTTGATGTCTGCAGAACAACTCGTCGGATTGATCCGGGCAGTCGGAGTGAAAGTTGCACACGAGGGTGAAGTGAACCGTTCCTCGGTTGTCGCCACAGATAAACATCTCTGTTCCAGCGTTTGCATGGGGCTTATCTTGACTTGTAACCGGTTGGAGGATAAAGGTCACATCAGGAAAGGTGCACACTGTAGCGTCACCCACATAACCACAGTGGCTGTTAACATCGCACGATAGGAACAAGTGTGTGATGTGCTTCAATGAACACACAAATAGTGTGGGCAAATGACCGGCAGCATGCCGCTGTATAGGCCCATGACTGATATTCCAAAGAGAAACCTTATGATTGTGTGTATTGGGTGATGTATGGGAAACCTTGTTTTCACAGCCCACGCCACACACCACTGCCTCTGAACATCGACGATTGTCTAACATACCCCAGGTATTAATGTTAGCAACCAGGCAGAGCATGGCCTTTGTGAAACTTTCCTTTGTGAAACTGTCCCTCACTTGAAACAGCATGCTGTCGTGATAGGCCACGAAGTCGTACACCACTGCCTTATTAATGCCTGTCCACATCTTGGAATACATGAACGGCAGCGAGTGTTGGTTGAACACCATGCCTAGTCCATAAATCGCGCATCTATCACTGGTTTTCCCAAAGGACAACAGCTTTCTCAATGCATCCAGTTCTTCCTGTGTTTGAATCACTACCAGGTTCCCTCCATTTTTCTGACAGGGCCGGTTCCAGTCTTCTACTCTGCTGCCTCTTGGAAAGTCAACTCTGACAACGGACAAGCACTTGTTACCAACTGCCAGCTTTCCAGCACATGCTGGACTACTGTAGGGGCAATGCTCCGTCTCGTCCTGTCCGTCTTGACACTCTGTCTCCGTGTTACAGTCCATGTGTTGTTTGAAGTTTGGATAGTAGTCCACTGAGCAGTTGAACAGACTGCTGTCGAGTTTGTGCGGTACAGCATCAGACTTATGAAAGGAATACAGCATGGCAAACCCCAGTCCAACTTGTCGACGAGTGGGGCCGGGATTAAATTTTAGTTTCAAGGCAGTGGTAAAGTACACATCCGCTGAAAGATTCCTTTGACTGCATCTTCGCCACATGGAAGAGAAAGAAGCGTTTGTGTCCATGATGAAAAGCTCCAGAAACTTACTTTGAACTAAATTGCAATTAAATTGTTCACTGAGATGAATATGAAGCCTGCGAAAGCTGACCATGATGGCAGGATACATGGCAGGAATGACCAAGGTAAAACTGACGGCGAGATTAGGGGGAGCGAAAGAAATACCATCGTAGCCAGGAGACGTGACGTAACCAGATGACTGTGATGATGTCACCAAGTTTACAGTGTCCATGCTATAGAAACTCGTTGTGTGGAAGCGTATGATGTAGTATGCTGTGTACAAGGAGCAAGATGTATAAGCTTGTAAATAGATGTGATTTGTACGGGTGAAAATCTTATGAAAGTATGGAGCGAGCGTACACAATAAAATGTCTGGTTCATTTGTTTGAGCAGACAATCGATCATATACTGTCAAAATGGGGTCATCAGTTTCATGCAGGGGTGAACACTGTTCCGACATGATGAGCTCAACGTTGGCCACTATGAAGAGACCTTCAGCAACGTGGATTTCCAGCAGGCACAATCCTTCCTCCCTCCAAATGGGAGTCGTGTTGAAAATCCAAGTAATCTCTCCTCTCTCAGCTGTTGTGTTGAAACTAGCTGAGCGGCCTTGTACTACCGTGGAGAGTGTACGATGAGTGCTGCCTGTGACATTGGTGATGCCAGACATCAATGTTCTTGTTCTCAATGAGGATGACTCTATGTTAGTTTCTGCTAAATTTATCATGGAAGTCCCTGTGGCAGTATCAGTTTTCAGTAACTTGTTGGTGAGTGCTACATTTTCAGTATCTGTTTCTGTAGAAGTGTTACTATACACGGATGTCAAAGAGTTAGTTTCTATTGTACTATTTTTATCTCCAACAGAAGTAGAAACTATATTTATGGATTCGTAACCTGAAATCAGTTTTATTCTGTGGTTAGAGATGGGCCTTTGTATCTCTGTCGTAATGCAAACACTAATTCTTGCCACATAAAACAACACACTTATTTAAGCTTACATACTGTCAACGGAGGTGGAGCTAACTCATGAGCTTCACTGATGGAAGTGTTGACCAACACTGCTGGAAGAAATACAATGATGCCAGGACAGCACAAATTGCAGAGAGGGTAAAATTAAAGAACGACTTCACACAATCAGTCTAATGGCATTGCTGGTTCGACTTAGATCTTGATGACGGTGCGTTTTGGCTTTGAGTAAACAGAAGAGTTTCTGTTCCATGGCTTTTCTGCGGTCTTCTTTCACTCTGCTGGTGATGTATAGGATAGGGTTGACTGCTGCAGGTAAGGGCGCTACCAGTATGGTAAGAACTACATTGAGCTCTGTTTCTGTGCCCAAAACGCCTGCCTCGAAGGCCAGAATGTAGACGTTTATCGACATCCAACACAGACAGTAAAACACAGACATTGTAAATACATGTCTAGCGCAGCTTGCCTTGTAGGATGCCTGGTTTAGAATGCCTGATGCCAGGGTCACTTTACGAATAGACTTGTAGATTGACCTTTGACCCGCACAAACGAAGGCTACGGTAAGAAAAAATACTGACAGTACCCCAAAGCCAAAGGGATGACCACTGAACTCAGTGACAGTGACCAATAATGGGGTGCACAGTCCAGTTTGGCTGTAGTACAGCCAGTGTGAAGTGGCAGGGAGTAGAGGAATGATGGCAGTCGCCGAACCAATCATCCATGTCGTCAGGCACAGCGCTGCTGCCACCCCGCTATGTAAAGGTGCAGACCTTGACGCAGCGCAGAGTGCCAGGACTCGATCTAACGTGATCAACACCATGGCAAGACCTGACACCACAGATGACGTCACTGATATAAACCCTGCAGCCTTACACGTCACACTGTTTGTCCATGTTTCTTCGTACAGAACGTAATTGTCGCGGTACAGTGTGTCGGAAATAATGATGACTACCCCGTGTACACCTGAGAAGAAGTTGGCCACATTGATGTTGGTAACCAACAGACTAAAGCCACTGTGTATAGATTCCTTGTAGTAACAACGACGAGCGATCACACACGCTACATTGCCTACCAGGGTCAGTGTGCTGATCAGAACGACGATGACCTGGTAAGTCTTAGACTTGAGCAAGTCTTCACAACTGGAGACAAGGTTGACACTGGGTGTGATGCATATTGGCTTCACAGGCTGCATGTGCTGACAACATAGGCGGTAGTTGGGTGTGTAGATGGTAATGAGGTCAGTCAAACCTTGGAAAAGATCGTGCGGGAATTTTGACAGTGAGCAACCTCTCATGTCTAGCACACGAAGGCCTGGCGAACTGCGAAAACCATGTTCACCAATGACTTTCATGAGCGAATGTGATAGGTTTAGAAGCTGCAGATGCTGAAGAAAACCCAGAGATTGGCTGTCAAAATACTGCAGACCAGAAAATGACAAGTCCAGTGACTCCAGAAGGACTGACTGGACACGAATGCTGGACTGAATCGGTAACAGATAATGCACAGGATTGTTGGCCAATCGCAGAACTTTAAGGTTTGGCAGTAGTAGCAGAACATTCATACTGACTGAATTAATTTTGTTACTGTGGAGATCTAGTATTTGTAAGTTTGGCAAACGGATTCCTGATAGACGTTCAATGGAACATTTCACGAGGCTTAAGTGAACCATGTAGACATTGTGTCTAAAGTCTGCTAATGTCATGTTAACGTTACCACTGATGTACAGGTAGCGAATGTGGTGGTACATGCTAAACGGAAACGACTGCCAACACAGAAAGCTGTGGCTCTGACACGCACATCCTGCTGGACATTGGGGGCTGTCACACCACCACTCATCGTCGTGCTGTGGACACTGGGGCCAGCTGTCACACAGGTGGTCAAGATGTACACATATGCTGGATCCCCGACAACGGTAGTAACCTTGACACGTCGCGTTGTCACAGCCTTGCTCGTCCTCACGACCAATGCAGTCGTAGTAATCGTTACAGCGTGTGTACACTGGCAGACAATGTTGGGGTTCTCCAGTACAGCGAAAGTGGGTGTCTGGACAGGACTCGTTCTCCTTCATTGCTCTGAAGGTGAAACATCCTTGTCCAGTTAGTTCGATTAGAGATGAATAATTTTTAATTAATGTTTGTTCGTGAAATTTTATACGGGGTTTTAAACACTGATTTTCATCAGACTGGTCCAAGCAGTTTGGCACCTGATTACATCGTCTTCCCAGAGGGACACACTGACCGTTAGTGCAGGTGAATTGACCAGGATGACACAGTGGATGTTGACAAAAGGTTTCATCAGACCTATCCAGGCAGTCGTATCGGAAGTCACAGATCAGGCTATAGTGGACCGTGGCCAGGCTATCTCTACAGACAAACATAGCCACTGACAATGAGAAATCTGTCCACTGTCTCTCAAATTGCGGACCCAGAGGACTGATCGAGCCCATTGACACTGGACAGTGATAGACGTAACTGTTCACGCCACAGTCACTGTCAATATCACATGTTAAAGAAGCGTGTGTCAAGTGGCCCTTAAAACACAGAACCAGCGACTGATTTCTACCCTCACGCATCTGTGAAGATGTTGCATTATTCAAGGAGGGGAGACCAACATTAGGTACATGAGATTTTCTCCAAGACGAAGGGTGAATATTTCTCTCACATACAGCGTGTGTCCCCTCCATAAAGAGAGAACACGAATTATAATCGTTAAGGTAAACACTTCGTTTTGCATCAAGCAACCCCATTATGCATTTGTCTGTAGAGCTAGAGTCAAAACCTTTATGACTATAAACAATGTCAGCAAATTTCGAGTACACCACTGTGCCGTCTAGCCACAGAAGCATTAATTTGTACAGGTAAGGTTTACCTTTCCAGGTAAACCTAAGACCTGTGAAAAATTGGTTTATGTTGGTCTGCCTGTACTGTTCAAGCTGAAGGAAGTCATCCCACTCTTGCCGAGTCTTTAGTGATGCTAACTGACCTCCGCGAACTCGACACCTTTCTGCTGCACGGTGCCAGCTCATAAACTTGTGAGAATATATATTATGGTCACTCTTTATGGTCTGTACATCATAAGCATTCAATATGAAAAGGCATTTTCTGCCAGAAACAAACTGCCCTCCACACGCCTCGTTACTGTAAGGACAGTCCTTGATCTCATCCTGTCCATCCTCGCATTCTGTCTCCAGGTTACAATGCAGATGATGGCTGAAAGTGGAATAGTATTGAACTGCGCAATTAAATAATCCATTATTAAACTGTGGTGGAATTTGAGAAGGCGGATGGCAGGAAAAAAGCATTTTGAAATATTGATGTAGGTTTGTGGGGTGGGAGGTAAAGTTAACAGTGATCAGGCGCACAGAGTCAAACACAGTAGCGGGTATTGAAACCACTCCAATGCGTGTCCACGCCAAAGACTGACTGTGGTTAGCGAACGTCAACATTACGTCAAGTCGACTGTATCGATAGTCTAACCGAAGCTTTCGGAAGCTGACCATCACTGTCCACTCTGGCGGTACTTGCACTGAACCCCAGCTGAGGAAGGGAGACGGAGCGTTCAGCCCAGCGTCAAAACCTACTGACGTCATGTAGCCAGCATAGGCTGACGTCATCAGCACTGGAAGTACGTGTCGCGTCGACAGAGGCACCACCTGGAACTCCACACGTAAAAAGTTGTGCTTGACCTGGAACGGCAGCTTGAAGAACACCAGCCTGGCAAGGTTGGCAGATGACACGAACAGCTTGCTGGGTGTCAACGGGAAGCTTGAACAACCGTCACCCAAAGACCTTTTTACTTCAGGATCGCTCACTTCCACACCGCGATAGCACTGGCCGTCGCCTTCGCAATTGCAAAATATAGGCACGTGAATACATGTCTGCTGCGGTGAATGTACATAAACTGTGCACACCGTTGGCAACGACGCGTTGATGTCAGTTATTTGAATGACGCCGTGAGCTTTGACGCTAATGTTGACAGAGTCGCCCTGAAGGCAATGCTCTTCCGCATAAAATAGTTCCTCTGTTGCTGGTTTGAAAGCCAAAGACGAGCTTTTCAGAATTTCATAGATCGTAGCATGCGGCCCAGTTAACATTATAGCACGGATAGATAAAAAGGAAGATAGACGGAAGAAATAAAAGAAACCAAAATATAAAAAAGAAAGAAAGAAAGAACAGGGGCGGGGGTGGGGAGGGGGTAGGAGGCATGGGAAAGAGAGACAGACAGACAGAAAGACAGATAAAAAGAAGGAAAGAAAGAAGGACAGGCAAATTGACCAAAAATAGAAAAGAACGAAATACAGACAAACGGACGTGCAAAGAACGAAATATGTACTCTATATAAGACTAACGAGGTAGCCAAGCAGTTGGCAGTTGCTTTCATTTTATCTCGGTTGGACTATATAGCAAGGCACTGCTGTCTGGGTTACCAGATGATAAGCTACAACGTATCCAAAACAGCGCCGTTCTCATGATCCTCAGAAAAGCTAAACGTGGCCATGCCCCCGCGTTGCTGCGTACACTTCATTGGCTTCCGGTCAGAGCTAGAATTGAATACAAGGTGGCAACGCTGTGCCATCAATGTGTTTACAGCAGCGAGACGCCCTCGTACTTGAAAGAGCAGATCGTATCATTGGGCTTGAAAAAATGCATCGGAACTAAATGGCCGAGATTTTCCCTCAAAACAGTTGGAGCAAGAGCTTTTTCTGTATTTGGAACAAACACCTGGAATTCACTGCCACTTCTTTTTAGACAAACCTTATCCTTCCCCACATTAAAAAAAACAAATCTGAAGACACATCTCTTCACAAAATACCTTGGCATGTATTGGGTCAAGCTAGCAAGAGTTTAAAACTCGCAATTTGATTTCAATTTTGATTCTCAACAGTTTTCTTTTAATCTGCAGCTCAAAATGCCATATGTCATTCTGCAATCGTTGGTTGATTTTAGAACTTTTGTGTGTGTCAGTCCGTGCAGTAAGTGTGTACTGTTTACTATTATTATTATTATTATTATTATTATTATTATTATTATTATTATTATTATTATTATTATTATTATTAAGAATAAGATGCTAAAGCATTCAATAGTGTTCCGATCGTCATGGAAAATGATGCACCCAAAGGTTGCACGTCAATGCCTGGCTTTAGTTAGATCTTGTATCGACAAGCGCCTTGAGCAGCTCTTGATCTCGAAAAGCGCTATATTTCATAAAGATTAGATATATTAATTAATTAATTAGAATATGTACAGTACAAAACTCGGTTCTCATACTCTTTTAAATATATTTTATATACTACCTATAAAGTGCAGATATTGTAAGCTAAAGGCTTACTGTGAAGTAACTTTATGATAAACTGAAGCGCTATCTATCTCCTGATTAAACTATGTGATGACAGTGATATTCGGAAAACTGATTAGCCTGATGTGTAGATGACATTCTTCTATTGTAAATTATAATTTGTATGCAGAAACTGAATATTACAAGAAAGACATTGATGGGTGAGGCATGAAGCAAATATAGATCAATTTGTTATTATTGCATGTGTTAATCTTATTCCAAACAAATTCTAAATTATGGGATTTGAGTGGAACTTATAATATGCATTGCTGAATAGGTTATAGATCTGAAAATAACTTGTGATTCGTAGCAAGTTCAAACAGATCGATAATAGTTAGATTTGCATGTTGTTCGTTGAAGTTGTCTAGTTCATTTCTTTAACTATTTCACTTACCTGTTAGTATACAAAAGAATTATCTTGAAATATAATTGATTGTAACCAGCCAACAACAAAAGATCGACGGAAATAAGCTTAGTCTTCTACATGCAACCGAAAATATTATATATTATATATTATTATTATATTATATTATATATTATTTCTGTGCATTGACGTCATCGCGAGAAGTCTTTTTTGTCTATGTTGTCACGCAATTGTTTACGTTGCCACGGCACTGCGAATGTTGTCATTGCGGAGCCAGGTAACTGAATCTTGTTGGTTACTTTTTGTCCACGTTTCTCAGGTAATCGTAGTTGTTTGTTCAGTTCCCCGGTGATAATAGATTTTGCAATGGTTGCCAATCGCGGTTGTCACTGTTTTTGGCTGGAAGGAAACTTATAAAAGTAAAGAAAGGATTCTTCTGGCTCTCTTATTGTCCCCTATACGCGCTGTGTCCGGGGACGTTAATTTATCCACTGAACTGAACTTATGGCTCTTACTTACTCTCATGATTCTTCTCTTGATTTTTGAGACACCTTACCTGTTGCAGGTAAAGTTTAGTTTTCCGTAGGTGACACGCTGATAAATATGCTGTGTCCTGTCTATAACCACTAGGGTTGCGCGTCATCCGATGTTAGGCCTACATGTTTGGTCAAGCCACGGTAATAGTGGAATAGTTCTATACGTGTTGTTTGGTTACGCCACTGCACGTCGTAGGGTCCTTATCAAACTTATTAGGCACCTTTCTGCAAGCTGCTTATAAGTTTGATCAGATGATTAGGAAAGAAAACTAAACACGCATCACACGAACAACGATAGGAAATGTAGGAATTTGTTCAATCTTTATTTCTAGTCTTTCTTTCTCTATCATGTTACTTTCACTTTGTGCTACGTTTTGGGACTTGTTCAGTCATTATTCTACTAAATCTATCAAACTTAGTAAATCTTCCCATTGAGTAGATCGAGCGCGTTGATTGTCGAGGCCATTCCTGACAAGAACAACGCAGGACAATTAACGCGGCCGAGCTGTCTGTTGTAATGTGTGTGTGTGTGTGTATATCTGCATGTACGGACAGGCAATATTAATCAACGCGGCCACACTTTGGATAA
Organism: Oncomelania hupensis; assembly: GCA_036898135.1. Taxonomy (NCBI): domain Eukaryota; kingdom Metazoa; phylum Mollusca; class Gastropoda; order Littorinimorpha; family Pomatiopsidae; genus Oncomelania; species Oncomelania hupensis. Next base: position 70,634,609 of record CM072517.1, read on the forward strand.
TTTGGCTGGTCTCTGCTTTTATTCCCGAAAGCATACATCCGGTATACCAATCAAAAACAACCCAAATAAGAACAAGGCCAACACAGCGGCATAGGCACACAACAGTGCCATAGTCACATTATTACACCGTCATACCGCAACTACGGTGCAGGGAGGCCTACAATATTCTACTTTCTTCACCCCGGCTGCTCTGTCAAACGTTTAGTTCTGTGAGTTTATTTACGTGGGAAGGGTCTTGCATTATATGATATTAAATGATATGATATGATATAATATTATATTATATTATATTATATTATATTATATTATATTATATTATATTATATTATATTATATTATATTATATTATATTATATTATATTATTTCTTTATTTATTTAATACAATGCAGAAACGTTTTGGTTCAAGAGATTTCCAAGAATTAACTGTCATCAATCAATGTCGGTGTATGATTTTAGGGACTGTGGCACGGTATCACTATAGGAGCTAATACTGTATTAATAAATTGCATCCATTTCAACGACTGTTTAAAGGTTCTACCTTTATATCAAAACCATACTCTCTCATATTAACCATGGTGTTTTCATGTGCAGGCGTCATAACTAATGGTGTATGTATTTTGGGAGCTGTAGATTTCCGATGAGATAATAACAGCCAGTAATTGTGTGCGTGTGGGTGTGTGTGTGTGTGTGCGAGCGTGCGTGTGTGCGTGCACGTGTGTGTGTAATATTTTTTTTCGCAGCGGGTTTCCATCACAGTTGCCATTTAATATGGAATGTGCGTTACTTCTCTAAAAAAAATTCCATATAAAGAAGCCCGTATGATTCTAGCTTTTCTTTTGTTTATGTTATCTTTTGAAACACGATAATGCGTTTGTACACAGGGTTCAGTTGACAGTTTTGCCTCGATTGTATGCTCGTAAGCGCGTGAATGTGAACGCGAAATAGAAACACAATACAAAACAAATGCAGAATCGATGCCTATGGGGTGTGCGTGTGTTTGTGTGTATACGTGTGTTTACGTGTTTCTGTGTGTATGCGTGCGTGTGCGTATGTGTGTCTGAGCATGTGTGTGTATACGTGTGTGTGTGTGTGTGTACGTGTGCGTGGGTGTGTCTGAGCATGTGTGTGTCTGTGTGCGTATATATGCCCATGCTGGTATCAGCGTTCACTTTCCTGTGCGTCAGACGATAATATAATGTAATGATGTTGTTTGAGGCGGGTAGATAACAAACTGTGCAGGGGAAAATACAAAGGCAGTTGGCTAATGTATCTGGAGCTTTTTGAGTTTTCACGCAGAGAAGACATTGAATTCAAAACACAAAGGCATTGCACTGCGTCGTTGTTAGGATAATTGTTTAAACATTCCATCACTCGTTATAAATGTGTTGAAAATTTCCATAATAGTCTTGGATTAAGCCTACATCATTCTTGGAAGTAGGCTGCGAGTACGGTCTTCTTCTTCTTCTTCTTCCTCTTCTTCCTCTCAGCCGATCGTTGTCACAATGTCGAGCCAAGAAGATGACGAACGTCGCGATCTCCAGGTCGTCTTTACAGCCATAGAGTTTGGGCGTGTAATGGAGTTGCTGTTGGCAGGAGAGGGCTGTTACCGTCGCGGTCGCACCTAATCCCCAAAGCCGAAGTTTTACCAAGGCCGAACGAACGAGCGTGGTTTCCATTCTAGCAAGAGGCGAAATAATTACATTAAGTATGACTCGATGAGGCTTTTCCAGTCACCCAATCCTTTTAGATGAGAGTATAAACCGAGACCTAGTCTTTGTGCGCATGCATTCCTCCGCACGGTGTGTAAAGATCCTTATTTTCGTGTCATGTCGCGGGTGATTGTCAGCAACACCAATACGCGCCAGTATGCACTATAGGTTCCCCCCCCCCCTCCCTCTCCTGTCCTTGGTAGCGCTGCTCTTGCGGCTACCATACTTCCGTTGAGAAGGCAGCCCGAATGTTTAAACTCTCGGGTGACGAATAAATTCCCCTCCCACCCCCCACCCCCACCCCACCCCTCTAAAAAAAATAAATAAATAAATAAATAAAATAAAACTAAAAATCCAAGCAAAGCTGTTAAGGCAAGGTTTGAAATCGATTCTGAAAGTCATGAATCATGAATTAGTGAGGTTCAAATTTGACCAGGGTCCCTGGTACAGGCATAATGAGTGTGTAGCGTCCAGAGGATAGAATCACCCCGTGGTGTTGCAGAAGGTTTCTGTATAATATAGTGTCCCCACTTTCTAGAAATTTAGTGCTTTAAGTTCCCACTGTCGTTTTCTTTCTTCTTTGTTCTAATTCCTAATCTGTTCTATCAATCTACTATACTATCTTCATATTCGCTAGACCAATCACTTACCTTTTTCTAGAAAACTCTCCCGCAATTCCTCATTTGTGTATGGGGTCTGTTGTGTCAGCTTGGAAATATTGGACGCTTTCTACAAAATGGTCACTATGGCTATGGTGTTATTCTATTTAGCAATATAGGCATTCTATATGTATGTGTTTCGTTAATATTTTATAATTATATTTATATTCTATTTTGTTTTTGTAAACGGGGGTAAATTAGAGTAAAGCCTCAGCGTCCCTTGCATGGGATGCCTTTATGATAAAGTGACCAGCTGGTGGACTGCCTTCAGTGTGACAGCAGATCTTTTATATGGATTAGGGGAGAGTCCTCTTCAACCCAGTTATGATCCTGATTTTGCGGTCTTGATTCGGCTCTTTGCAGTCCGCTGGACCTTATACGCAATGAATAACTAAGAGGATAGCAAATAGGTTAAAGAGACAAGTGGGGTCAGATTGAGCAGAAGTAGTTAGTAGAACAACGAACACACCACAGATGAAAGTTCATGAATTTTATTAATATAAAGAGTCAGAATGTTAGGTCCAACGTTGTTTTGAATTTTTTTTTACAATACAATACAATACAACACAACTTCATTATTATCAACAAAGGAGTTCCAGGAATTAAGGCAGGCGCGGAATCACATTAAGAATACACGACAATTCGCTGTCATCCATATCACACTCATCGTAAACATTATTCCAACTCTCTCTCTCTCTCTCTTTCTCTCTCTCTCTCTCTCTCTCTCTCTCTCTCTCTCTCTCTCTCTCTTCTCTCTCTCTCTCTCACATACACCCTCACACAAACACACTCATGTCACAGCAGAATTTGCCAAGCAGTTGCATGCCTTGTATCACAGAGCTTATGTGACGAGATTGTAATTCATGGTATTATTTAAGAAAAAATACAGAAAGAAATACACCAAAAAAACATAGTGTATATATCTATATATCTACAGGCAGTGACACGTAGTTCTTTCTTGACTGATGTACTTAAATCTTCATATTGATCTAGATGTACTTGAGTCTTGATATTGGCTGATGTTCATGAAACATGAATCTTAATAGTGGTGTACTCGAGACTTGTTCTTGAATCTCGACTGTGATGTACTTGAGTCTTGATCTTGACTGATGTACTTGAAACTTGAATTTTGAACGTGATGTACTCGGGTCTTGATCTTGAATCTTGAGTATGATGTACTTGAGTCTTGATCTTGACTGATGTACTTGAAACTTGATCTTGAATTTCGACATTGATGTGTGGTCACTGTTGCACTGCACTGATATGTAGTGCTCTCCTCTCTCTGGCAGAGATGTATATCCCCACATCACTCCCGCCAGCCTCCCGAAACACACATATACACACACGCACACACACACGCACACAGACACACACACACACAACAAATTGATAACAAATGTTAACTCATTGTTGAGGGACGCAGCTAAATTTTCTTTAAAAAATAAAGTCAGGAAAAAAATATAAAAGAAAGTCATCAAAACCTTAGTTTGATCAAGACTGTTTTACATTAAGAAGAGAAGTAAAATCACTACTAAATGCACTTAATAGATTTCCCTTCAGAAGAGACCTTAGAGAAAAATATTTTTCCAAATTAAAATTATATAGTTGTTGTTGTTGTTGTTGTTGTTCTTGTCAACATCTTAGACCACTGAAGGAGTTTTCTCCGAAGGTCAGGTTTTATCCACTTTCATCAAACCGCTTTACCACATCACAGCTTTTTCAAGGTATTGTTTTACGTGCTCTTCTTTTTCTTCTTTTTCTTCTTCTTCTTCTTCTTCTTCTTCTTCTTCTTCTTCTTCTTCTTCTTCTTCTTCTTCTTCTTCTTCTTTTTCTTCTTCTTCTTCTTCTTCTTCTTCTTCTTCTTCTTCTTCTTCTTCTTCTTCTTCTTCTTCTTCTTCTTCTTCTTCTTCTTCTTCTTCTTCTTCTTCTGCGTCAATCTTTTGTCGCCATCTGATCACTGTCACTCGCCGCTATATTTTTATCCAAAGAATATTTTATAGATCCAAGCAAATGTCACGTATAGATAGACGTTCTAGTGTTTTGATTGTATCCCTTGGTTGCAGTAGTCACAGTTAACCTGCAGCAGTAGCCGTTTTAGCAGCTCCGGCTGTCGTGATTTTACTGAGAAAGCAACACGAATTTCACCCGATTGGATGATTTAACAGTATTTGTATGACATTTATAAAAGTATCCAAAGCATCTTTATGTACTGAACTTGATCGTATTTACAGAATTTATTAAATCGTTCTTATATATTCAATCTTGCGAGGCGCCCGGAGATTGGGGTATCATTTTCCAGATATAATTTGAAATAGTCGTGAATCAGAACGAGTCGAAATTCGGTGTGTCGGTCGAACCGTTGGTCTCTCAGCCCGTTCTTCGGTCCGTTGACAAGACCCTCTGAAGGGATTGTGACCAAACATCATAATATTACCTAGGTTAGTGGCCTACCTCCCGTGTCATCCTATTTGCTCTATCGTAAAGGTCAAGGGCGCTATAGTCACTTGGTTGCTAAACACGCGTGGTTCAATATGTGAAAAAAGACTGAATAGATTTTGTTGATATCAGGTGTACAGATACTTCATAGATTTTGTTGATATCAGGTGTACAGATACTTCATAGATTTTGTTGATATCAGGTGTACAGATACTTCATAGATTTTGTTGATATCAGGTGTACAGATACTTCATAGATGTTGTTGATATCAGGTGTACAGATACTTCATAGATGTTGTTGATATCAGGTGTACAGATACTTCATAGATGTTGTTGATATCAGGTGTACAGATACTTCATAGATTTTGTTGATATCAGGTGTATAGATACTTCAACTCAAGCCCAATCATACAGTGGCAGTCCTGTTGTTGATTTGTCGACCGATGGGTTGGTCCATAGTTCCTAATTTCACTTTTTCGTTCAAAAAAATATTTGTTGCCTTATCTGAACAATGATTGGACCGATTATGGTTATTGTACTATGCAGAAATTTCAACCTCCTCTCAGTCTTTTGTGACCTTGACCTTTGCTCTTTCTTAAAGGTCACGTTCGCTTAAGTCAATTATATGATAAAGAAAAAAGTGTGGCACTGCGTCTCAAATTTGTCTGAATTGATTTTGATTTTTGTTTTGTTTTTTGAGATGCTGGCCCATCATTCCATTCTTCAAATTTTCTTCTTTAGAATAAAAATGACACACAACATCCCCACGAACATTAACACTTTCGAAAGTGTTGATTTTAAGCTGTGTGCGAGAGTCTTGGAATAGCTTTTATTAATTTCTTTTTAAAACATTTCCATACTTAAAAAAAAAAATACTTGGAAACAGTCGGGGGAGTCAGAATGAGTCCAATGTCGATCCGTCGGTTTATCCGTCGCTTCGTTGAAAGCCTTATCTCAAGAACCACTGAACGGATTTGGACCAAACTTTATATCGACATTATCTAGGTTATCTACCTGCCAATCAGGTTGCGTGCTATCATATTTGCTCTACCGCGAAGGTCAAGGCCATTGGAGGTATTTTGTTGCTAAACAGGTTTTGCTCAATGGTTCAAAAACAGGTTTAATATACAGATACTTTAAATCATGTGCCATCCAGTAGCGGTCCGGTTGTCGGTACATGGATCAGTCCATCGCCCCCCAATTTAACTTGTTTGTTCCAAACACTCTTTTTGCATTCTCCAAAACAAACAAAAAACTGAACCCAAATTCATCATTGTTATTTTGTGCAGACTGTATCTAATGCTAAGCATGTTAGATCATTCGTATTTGTACTTCTTTTTGAAGGTCAAGGTTATGGAAATTTTCCATTTTTTAAACGCGTTTTGCACTGAATCTAAAAATTGGCTGATACGGTTCTGATTTTTTTCCCTTGCAGATGTTCCAGTTTGTGATTAATCATTCCATGATTTAGCTTTGCTTATTATAATAAACCCGAGTCACAACACTGGTAAGAAAATTACTTTTTTTTTTCAAAATAATTATTTTGAGGGGTATGTATGCAAGTGTCTGCAAATACAAGTGAATGGCTTGTCATCTTGTTTTTCTTCTATTCGGCAGACATTTAAAAAAAAAAGCCAGCTTTGACTTTAAAACTAAAGCAATGAGTGCTTCGAATCAGAAGTGTACTCTGTAGGTCTGTGATGCTGTGGAGACGATAGCCTGCAGACCAGCTGTCGCAGGGGACAGGAAGCAAATGGCAATAGAGTCAACTTTAAAGATTCCCTGGATTCGATTGTTACCGCTGGCGCTATAGCCGAGAGAGAGAGAGAGAGAGAGAGAGAGAGAGAGAGAGGGGGGGGGGGGGGGAGAGAGAGAGAGAGAGAGACTGCTCACGCAGCGTATCTGAGACTCGCTGAGTATCTCTGACTAGTGCACACCGTTAGCCTCTGCTAGTCTTAGCTACGCAGTGAGCTTGGCCTACAGATTGCATGGGTGTTTTTACTTGGTACTAAGACCAAGTACTGCAAAACAGGAAATTCGCCAGTGCACTCGTTTTCATACTCCAGAGTCCGTATTCAAACAGACCCGCTTGCAAACCCTTCCATAGGTTGTTTTTGTCAAGGTATAGACCTTGAGGTATTTTTTTCTTACCTTAGGGTTGGACAAAACTGCCGGTAAACTTATCTCGGTATTCAAAAAGGCCTACATGACGCATGGTCCCTACCTCGAGCTAAATTTGAATCCCCTTCTATTACGCATGCGCTCGTCGATGACAACGCCACAACAACTTCCATGGCAGACGACGGATCACACAAAGAAAAAGCAACTTTTCCCATCAAAAATATTTCTATTAATTCGAATTGAAAGAGGAAACCCCAAACATTTTACTTTGGTACTTCACTTTGGTCATTAATCTACCATCAAAAAGAAAGTATTTTACGCCAGTTTTACTGGCACAAGGATAAATAGAACTAGAACCTAATGCTAAACACGGTTGCAGTGGAGGAAGAAGTGACGAAACCGGTTCTCATGTTGTAACTCTTGTACGTTCTACTTCATCCACAATTCGCACGATATCGATTCTTCTAAATGTAAATTTTCTTTAATGTTCTACATCATCAAGTTCATCATCATCAAGACCAAAATGATGACCAACAACACCAATGGCATCAACACGGACATCAAAGTCCAAGGCCAATCCCTCAACACAGTGCATAGCTTCAAATATTTAGGAGCCATTGAATCAGACAATGGGTCCCGACAGGAAGTCCTCTCAGGATCGCACAAACAACTGCTGCCCTGACAAGGTTGAAGCCCATTTGGAAAGACAGGACTATCAGTCTACATTCCAAAGTAAGACTGCTGCGCTCCCTTGTCATCTCCATCTTCCTATATGCTTGCGAAGCATGGACCCTCACAGCAGATCTCCAACGAAGAATACAAAGCATGGAGATGAGGTGCTACAGAATACTTCTGGGCATTTCCTATACCCAACACATCACCAACGACGAAGTCCGACAGACCATCACACAAGCCATTGGACAACACGATGACCTGCTCACAGTGGTGAAGAAACGGAAACTCCGATGGTATGGCCACGTCACCAGATCATCAGGCCTTGCAAAGACCATCTGCAAGGCACGGTGCAAGGAGGTAGAAGAAGAGGGAGACCGAAAAAAAGGTAGGAGGACAATATTCGAGAATGGACTGGTTTGACACTGAGCGAAGCCATGAGGGCTGCTGAGAACAGAGAAAGATGGAGTATGCTGGTTAAACGATCATCTATGGTGCCCCTTCGACCTCCGAGTTACGGGACAGGATAGGATAGGATAGGATCATCAAGTATATTTAGAGGATTTCATCTGCCCGAAAGACACTGTTCCTTCGTCTCCGATGCCAAATTATTGCGAAAACAATTGCATTCACCATTTTTACCTCGGCAAGGGTACGGCTTACCGGATGGGGGGAGGGAGGGGAGAGGGTGGAGGGGGATGGGTGGGTTAGCGTCGGCAAAATGATCGGCCATTTGGCCGAGTGGATGCCTTTATTGTAAAGTGACCGGCTGGTGGACTGCCTTCAGTGTTCAGCAGATCTTTTATATGGATTAGGGGTGAGTCGTCTTCAACCAAGTTATGATCCTGATTTTGCGGTCCTGATTCGGCTCTTTGCAGTCCGCTGGACCTTATACGCAATGAATAACTAAGAGGATAGCAAATAGGTTAAAGAGACAAGTGGGGTCAGATTGAGCAGAAGTACTTAGTAGAACAACGAATACACCACAGATGAAAGTTCATGAATTTTATTAATGAAAAGAGTCAGAATATTAGGTCCAACGTTGTTGTTGTTGTTGTTGCTGTTTTTACAATACAATACAATACAATACAATACAATACAATACAATACAATACAACACAACTTTATTATTACCCACAACGGAATTCCAGGAATTACAGTAGGCGCGGAATCACATGAAGAATACACTTAATTCGCTGTTATTCTCATCACACATCTCATCGTAAACATTATTCCAACTCTCTCTCTCTCTTTTCCCCTCATACACACACAAACAAACCAACACACACACATACACATGTCACAGCAGAATGAGCCTAGCAGTTGTATTCCTTGTTTTACAAAGTATCACAGAGCTTATGTGTCGAGATTACAATACATTGTATTAGTGTTTTTTTTAAATAAGAAAGAAAGAAACACACACACCCAAACACAAAAAACGGCTGTGTTAGTTAAAACCATGTTTACCAAGATTTATCAATATAATTATGAAGATATACATCAGAGGCTGCTCCGAAACCAATAGGAATTACTTGGCGACACTGGACAAAAATAAGTTCGCGGCTCCCAAAACCAGTCCTCTGCAGGCAGTGACACGTAGCCTCTACTTGACTGATGTACTTGAATCTTCATATTGATCTTGATGTACTTGAGCCTTGATCTTGACTGATGTTCATGAAACTTGAATCTTGATAGTGATGTACTCGAGACTTGTTCTGGAATCTCGACTGTGATGTACTTGAGTCTTGATCTTGACTGATGTACTTGAAACTTGAATTTTGAACGTGATGTACTCGAGTCTTGAATATGATGTACTTGAGTCTTGATCTTCCTAAAGCGCATCATGTCAGATGCCATTGCAGATCACGAAGGCACAGTCAGCATAGGGGGAAGAGCAATCTCCAACCTTCGTTTTGCGGATGACATTATGGATTGGCTGGAGAGAAACAAGAACTTGAACAGCTGGTACAGAGGCTTGACACCACCTCTAGAGCATTTGGAATGGAAATAAATGCAGAGAAGACCAAAATGATGACCAACAACACCAATGGCATCAACACGGACATCACGTCTATTTTGTGCTTCTCTATCACTGTCTGGTACGGCAGCACAACCGCGATAGAAAAGAAACAGCTCGAGCACATTGTTAAGACTGCCTCCAAAATAGCTGGCTGCGACTTTCCATCTGTCGCCTCCATTTTCACAACGCGAATGAAACGGAAAACGGAAAAGACAGTCTGCGATCCATCACACCCAGCCAACAGTCTCTTCGAGCTTCTGCCCTCTGACCGTCGGTTCCGTGCTTTAAGAGCCAGAACTTCTCGATTCAGAAACAGTTTCTTCCCAGATGCTGTCCTCAGTACATCACCAAACATGGAATGATCTGTATAAACTAAAAACTCATTACCATTGCTTGATTTGTACCTTTGTGAAATAGGAGTATGCTATGCTGTGTGTGTGTGTGTGTGTGTGTGTGTGTGGGTGTGGGTGTGTGTGTGTTTGTGTATGTGTGTGCGGCTATTGCATATTGTAGTTTTTGTTTTATATCAAGCGAAACGCTTTTGTGCACTTCATGCAACATAGACGTTTCTCTTTGCGTGGTACCAGCTGCTGCTTAAATATATGGCTATCTTTGAAAGGAGGTTTAGGATATTTAGACCAGTAAAAGATAATGATACAGACATTGTTATGCGAACGATGATTTATTCTAAAACTGTACAACAGCAACCACCACCACCACCTCCACCTCCACCACCACCACCACCACCACAACAATAATAATAATAATTATAATAATAATAATAATAATAATAATAATAATAATAATAATAATAATAATAATAATAATAATAATAATAATAAAAGTAATAATAATAATAATAATAATAATAATAATAATAATAATAATAATAATAATAATAAAAGTAATATTTTTTTCTCTTTCTTTATTTAAATTCACACACAAAATCATATTATTTTAATGAAACAAAAACCTACCACTCCCTTACATCAATACACTCGCACACATCAAACTTCTGTGATACAAAATTTTACAGTTCAACAATAAGCTTACTATATTGACCTTCTGAATACTATTTAAGTGGTTATGCCTTCTATTAATTCTATTTTTATTATTATTAGTAGTAGTAGTAGTAGTATTAGTATTATTAGTATTAGTATTATTATTATTATTATAGTCCTAACATGGCTTAGAAGCAAGCTAAAATAACTGAAATATTGCATGTAATTATTTTATTTAACCATCGAAACATTGTTGGGTCAGTAGCGGGAACTACTGCTATTTACAAATATGCAAAGCAAGGCAAGAGTTTAGGTGATGGTACTCTCCCTTGATTAAACAGATTCATGCGAGATTGTAGACTAGCTCTAATTTTAAATAATAAATAAATAAACGATTGTTAATAAATAAATTAATTTAATTAATCGTTCAATTTCATTTCCACACCCAAAAAAAAAAATGTTTAACAGTATTTATATATTTTGCTCCTGATTCACTGGAGCTAACTCTTGCTTTTGACATTTCTTAGAACCAGCCGTGAGATGGCGCATACTGTCCCCTTATCCTGAATCCTGTTGTGTGTGGATATGGACATAAATAGTTGATGTCGTGGAATGCATACTAGGGTGATATGAAATAAAGCAAAAAAAATCAAAATACTTCAGATCCACGTTAGTCAAAAATATTTCAAAATCGCTCAGTACGAACTTTGAGACTTTATTTATTTATTTGTTTGTTTATTTATTAAATGTGTATTCTCATTTTAATTTATTTAATGTAATTTCAAATCATTTCACTTTTGGCTTTTAGATCTATCTGCTTATTTTCCTACGGACAACTTGCGTGCAGCTGATTGACTGTACTACTAGAGAGGTGACCACACTAGATCACTGTTACTCCACTATCCCCATAGCATGTACAGGCCTCTCAAACGCCCCCACCTTGCGAGAAGGACGATGGCTTTAAATCAATGGCAGTTTTTGTTTGGTTTTACAGTTCATGCCTTAATATGGATTCAGAGGATGGAGTTCCAGAAAAATAGATGTGTTCGTGGAACTGTAAAAGTGGTGACTGTGTTCCTGTCACGACCCACACTCAGTTTGAACTTTATATTGTTGTTTGTAGATAGGTGGTCTTCTCGCAAGTGCCTATGAATCATCGTTTTGTGTGCCTTTGAATAAGCCGGGACAAAAGTAAATGAAAAGTGTGACGTAACTTATTGTCGTAAAAAAGAGGAAATGACGAAAGAGAAAGAGGACAGGTATTTGGTGGTTACATGGAGGTCCCAGGAACAGTGAATCTAGGAGCAGTGTGTTGAATCGTTTTTCGTCCCTGCTAATCCTTTATCCGTCAACTGTACGCTTAAGGAAATACGTACGTGATATCCTCACGTAGCGGTGCCCTACGACAAGAACTTGAGTTTTCACCAGAAGTCGTTTGAGAACGATGAGGAAGAAAGAGTTCGACCTTGAAACTGGTGCAAGTTCGACTGTTTGTTTTAGTCAATGAAGATCGAGACGACTAGTAGACCTGACCGTTGACCTACCTGTACCAAAAAGGAATGCTGCGGATGAAGAGACGTATCCGACCTTAGCCGCATCACCGTATCCACGGGTAGTTGATATACCTTTCGCTTTTTGCCTTTGGTTTCATCTTCAACTTCGATTTTACCTTCAACTTCAACTTTAACTTCGACTTTGTTTTTGGTTTTACCATCACTTTTCACCGATTGTATTATAATAGACTTTTTGCCAGTGAACGTTTTGCCTTCGCTTCTTCACCACAGACTTTGAAATATTGGATGACCACGGCGGATGCATCTAATCGTAGCAGCTACAGTCCCAGTGACATTCGAGGTGTATGCACTTATCGATTACATCTAGTGCATTGACAATTTTTAGTTTATTTGCCTACTGTGTTCCCGGGACATATATACATTTCACTCCTGCGTTGAGCGAGTTCATGCTCTAGTGTCTTCGGGACGTTTTTTGTTATTATGCAATTTCGTATTGCAAAGGTTTGATCGCAGGAGTGTGATACGTATTTGTAAAACGGGACTTGTGAACTGAAATCGTTATAACAGTAGTAGCAACAAATTTGTAAACAGTGCATAGGTTGTGTGCGAACAATGAGTGAACAGTAGAAAAGGAAAACAAAGAGACTGAACGAGAATACTGTGTAGAACCATTTAATTTATTTAAAACAAAGAACATTTCATTCTGTCGTTTGATTTTATCACCTTTATAAATTTTAGTTATTCATTTACGACTCCATGTTATGTTCATGTGAATAAATTGTTGTTTTATTTTGCCAACGTAATACTTGTCTCTATCAATTCATCCGTTGTTCACGTATGGTTGCATACACTGCTCAGAGTTCCCCTTTATGGTAAGAGAAACGAAGGACCGTAAGGGGGGGCTTTGACATATTTGGTGGCAGCGGTGGGATCGAACGGATGAATGGAGGAGATAGAATTACGTTGACATTGTTGTGTTATACCATACAATCAGAGTAAGTGACGTGGGTGGTTGGCGGGTGCTGGAGCGTTTTGAATCGCGTGGGCGCACTTAGAGCACCCGACAGTAATAAGGTAGGCAACCAAGCCCACACTTTACTATAATACAACTTAGTGTCATCTGAGCCAAACCGTGGTATAACTGTTGAGCTATTTGAACTCTGAGATATATAGTTGGTAAATAGATTTGTTGTTTACCAATTATACAAGAAAAGGTGGTCGGCTAGCAAAATGTCCGCCACCCGGAAAGGTACAAAACGTGCTGGAGCCAAGAAAACGATTGGTGGGGAAGGGACATCGATCACCCCTAGCAGCGACTCAGCCAATATTGTACTGGGAGCATCGGGAGAAGCGACCATGTCCAGTTTGACGAGAGAAGAGACTCTGAGTACGTCAGTCTTAGGTTTCCCTCGCATGGCGGTAGCCGTAGAACCGTCAAGGAACCAAGAGACGTCCGAAGTGATTGACGTATCCGTGAAGTATAGAGAATTAGGTATGAGCCTAGGCCTGCGAGAAGAGGCGCTAGCGAGATTTGTCGTGGATGGCATCCAAAAGGAAGAAGAACGAAGAGAGCGAGAAGAAGACAGACGTTTAGTGGAGAGGAAAATGGAAGAAGAGCGAAGAAAAATAGAAGAAGAGCGAAGAGAGCGCGAAGAAGACAGACGGCTAATGGAGAGGAAAATGGAAGAAGAGCGAAGAAAAATAGAAGAAGAGCGAAGGGAGCGCGAAGAAGACAGACGGCTAATGGAAAGAAAAATAGAAGAAGACAGACGTCTAATGGAGAGGAAAATGGAAGAAGAGCGAAAGGAAAAAGAAGAAGAACGTCGCCGACGCGAAGAGGAAAAAGAAGAAGAACGTCGCCGACGAGAAGAAGAGAAAGAAGAAGAACGTCGCCGACGCGAGGAAGACAAAGAAGAAGAACGAAGATCATTAGAAATCAGAATGGAGGCAGAGAAAGAACGGATGAAAATGCAGATGGAGATGATCAGAGAAGAACGCGAAGTTTTCGCTGACCGTTCAACTCGTAGAGAACATCATGATGGTTACCGACTGAAAATTCACCCTTTCGATGGTAGAGAAGACATCGAAGCTTATCTGCGTCATTTTGAACTCATAGCTGAATCACAAGGATGGAATAGAGATTGCTGGGCAGCAAGGTTGTCTCCACTATTGTCAGGAGAAGCGCGCGATACGTATTTGCGTCTGACACCCGAACAGGCTCAAGATTTTGAAGAAGTACGCAACGCGCTGTTACGTCGTTTTCGCCGCGATGCGGAATGGTATCGCCGACAGTTCCGAGAGACCAAGAAAGAACAAAATGAAACTTTTCCGCAATTTCTCATCCGGTTGCAGACATCTGTAGAAAGATGGTTTTCCTTGGCAGACAAAGACATCGATGACGCGAAGTCTGTGTTAGACATGTTTTTGGCTGAACAGATATATTCAGTAATGAATCCTGAGCTCGAGATGTTCGTGCGTGAACGATTGCCGACAGACGCCGCACAAGCAGCCGAATATGCTCAACTGCATTTGGACGTAAAACGAGCCGTATCCCGAGGACCTGTTTTCCAAAGAGCGAGTCCACGAACACCGAGCAATCAACCCGAGCGTAGACCGAACGAGTCACAAACGAGATTGAGGGAACCTATTAGGAGACCAGTTGTCGGTAGAGATGAAAGAGACAGGAGGAATTCAGACGAGTGCTATAAGTGTGGGGGTAAGGGGCACTTCGCCAGGCAATGCATGAAAAACGCATGCAGTCAGTCAGGTTACAATTGCGACCGACACCCTACCGATCTATACTCCGCCAATAGACGTCCGATCTATTAAACCCTATAACCCGTGGAGTGAGGGTCGGATCAACGAAAATACAGTACGCATCATGCGTGATACTGGAGCAGAGATGGGAGCAGTTGCTTCAAAATGGGTCAAACCTGAAGATTACACAGGGAGGAGTGTTGAAGTGTACTTAGCAGACCAGACAAAAACAGGAAAGTACCCTACAGCATGGGTGAAACTTGAATCAGGCTTTGTGACAGGGACTGTTGAACTGTTCGTCCTTGACCACATGGGACCTGACATTCTTCTGGGTAACTGGATTACATTTTCATCTGGTTACCGAAGCCCAGTTACCATTGATGGTAGTGAATGTGCCGTGGCAGCAGCAGTCGAAACAAGAGGACAAATAGAACGTGAAAAACGAGCGACAGTACCTTTGCAGGTATCGAAAACTCTAGGAGTGGAAGTCACACCGACAGAGTTGGCTGCATTGCAAGAAGAAGACGATAGTCTTAAAAAAGTTCGAGCGTTGGCTGATGCCCAGAGCGAACTGAAGTCAGGAAATGCTACAGTAAAATTCACGCGAAAGAAAGGGTTACTATACAGGTTGCATCAGTTGCGAGGAGTGGAGACATCGCAGCTAGTAGTTCCCAAGAAACTACGAAAAGAAGTCATGAGGCTAGCTCATGATCCTCCCATGGCAGGACACCTAGGAGGAAAACGAACTCGCGAACGTATATGGAATACGTTTTTCTGGCCAGGTATGTGCGCAGACGTTCGCAGGTACTGTGCATCATGCATTGAATGCCAGAGAGTGACACCAAGGGGTCGAGTCAGCAAGGTACCCCTACAAAAGATGCCTTTGATGGACGAACCATTCCAAAGAGTGGCTATCGACATTGTAGGTCCGATTGCACCAAAGTCGGAACAAGGTAACCAATACATTTTGGTAGTTGTCGACTACGCTACACGATACCCAGAAGCAGTTCCGTTGAAAAGAATTGACACTGAAAAAGTAGCAGAGGCTCTGTGGACCATATGGTCGAGGGTAGGCATCCCTCGTGAAATACTAACCGACAGGGGGACGCAGTTCATGTCAGCAGTCATGGATGAAATGAACAGATTGTTGGCCATCCATGGAAAAGCCACCACACCCTACCACCCTCAGTGTAACGGGCTGGTTGAGCGGTTTAACGGCACTCTGATGACCATGCTGAGAAAACTGACTACAGAACAGCCACGGATGTGGGACCGGTACATACCAGCTCTTCTTTTCGCCTACCGAGAGGTACCTCAAGAGGCTACTGGATTTTCACCGTTTGAGCTACTATACGGAAAAACAGTCAGAGGACCGATGGCCGTGTTGAGAGAGCTATGGTCGAAGGAGATTGCTGCTGAAGAAGTGAAAGTAAGCAGTGAATACGTAGTCGATCTACGCAATCGCATCGAGGAGACGTGCCAGATAGCAAAAGAACATATGAAAGGTGTTGCAGAGCGCCAGAAACACTACTTTGACCGAAAAGCGAAACCCAGGGTCTTCAAAGCAGGCGACAGAGTGTTGCTGTTGCTACCCACTAAACATAATAAACTCCAAATGGCTTGGCAAGGACCTATGAAGTCATAGAAAAAGTTGGCGAATGCGATTATCGCATATCAGTAGGACGGAAAACTAAACTCTTCCACGTCAATCTGCTGAAAGAATGCAGAGAAAGAGTGACAGTCGATGCAGTAGTGACAGAAGACGATCAATGGAAAGAAGAACAAGTGGGCAACGACATTCCAACGTGTCCGTTAGTGGCGACCGAGGGTCCGAAAGATGTACACGTTGACCCAGAATGTCCAGAAATTCATGAGGACATCCTAAACATAGTGTCAGACTATGCAGACATTTTCACTGATTTCCCTTTACGATGCACCTTGGATACGTGCGAGATAAAGATGATCAATGAAGAGCCAGTCCGTACAAGACAATACCCTTCTGGCAAATGCAGGTGATGAAGTAGAAACGATGAAAAATTTCAAAGAGAGCAAGCTCACGATTACCGAGGAGCGTAAAACGCAAATAGATTTGCAAAATGATCGTAACATCGATCTCATATCGATTTTGCGTTGTTTGCGAAGCAAAAGCGAAATACCTGAGCAAGATGATTGTCGATTTTTCAAAGGCGAAGCTCGCAAAAGTGAAAGAGGCAAAATAGATTTCAAAAGAAGAGGTCATTGTGGGAATGCCAATGTGATAGGCACAAAAGACAAAGACCTGTCAATTGATCCAGAGTGATGAGCTACTCCAAAAGGGCATTTGGTCTGAATGTTCGGAGTTAAGACTCCGCGAAGTGCAGTTAGGATTTTGTCAAAGTTTACCAAGAAAGTTGTTTGGATGTTGTTGTGTAAGACGCAGGTAGAACCAGACCGTCAAAATGTTTGCAAAGTGGATTTCGGAAAGGGAGGAACTTCAAGAAACAAGTGTCGAATGAGCGAAAAAGCATCATACAAACTACAAGAAACAAGTGAGGTCGTTTTTTAGCGACGAGCTTTGTCACACTTTTGCAGGGCCGAAACTCTTGAGGGAGGAAGGACATGTGTAAAGAGCTTTCAACTTTGCAAAAAAATGGACAGGGTTGCGAAAAAAGAGTCAGACAGGGGTACTATGCCAAGATCTCACGGACTCCAACCAGTGGCTTGTGTCAGCCGGAAGTTAGTTGCCGCAGAAAAGAACTACTCAACGATTGAGAAGGAATGTTTAGCGTTGATTTGGGGACTTCAACGATTTCAGCAATATGTGTACGATCGGACAGTCATCGTACAAACTGATCACCAACCGCTGAAATACCTTCAGAAATCGAAAACTACCAGCAGCAGGTTGATGAGATGGGCGCTGTTGATGCAGTCGTTTCCACTGGTTATTGAAAGTATTCCTGGAAAGGAAAACGTCACTGCAGACTTTTTGAGCAGAAACGTGTAAGTCGTGAACTTTGAGTTTGAACAAAACCAAGGTTTTGTCTTGAGGGGGGGGTATGTCACGACCCACACTCAGTTTGAACTTTATATTGTTGTTTGTAGATAGGTGGTCTTCTCGCAAGTGCCTATGAATCATCGTTTTGTGTGCCTTTGAATAAGCCGGGACAAAAGTAAATGAAAAGTGTGACGTAACTTATTGTCGTAGAAAAAGGAAATGACGAAAGAGAAAGAAGACAGGTATTTGGTCGTTACATGGAGGTCCCAGGAACAGTGAATCTAGGAGCAGTGTGTTGAATCGTTTTTCGTCCCTGCTAATCCTTTATCCGTCAACTGTACGCTTAAGGAAATACGTACGTGATATCCTCACGTAGCGGTGCCCTACGACAAGAACTTGAGTTTTCACCAGAAGTCGTTTGAGAACGATGAGGGAGAAAGAGTTCGACCTTGAAACTGGTGCAAGTTCGACTGTTTGTTTTAGTCAATGAAGATCGAGACGACTAGTAGACCTGACCGTTGACCTACCTGTACCAAAAGGAATGCTGCGGATGAAGAGACGTATCCGACCTTAGCCGCATCACCGTATCCACGTAGGTAGTTGAGTAAGTGTGGACTTGGGTGTTTTCACTGGCTAGTCGGGTGTCTCTTTTGTTGTCATTTATTTCTGTGGTCCGTATTTTGTCGTGTCATTGTGTTATCATTATGTTGTGGGGCTAAAATATATTATGGGAAGTATTATACTCGAATAAGTGATACCATATTTATTACAATCAATTATTCTTCAAGCAATATGTTACGATCGGACAGTCATCGTACAAACTGATGCACCAACCGCTGAATACCTTCAGAATCGAAAACTACCAGCAGCAGGTGAATGAATGTGGCCGTGTTGATGCAGTCGTTTCCAACGGTTATTTAAAGTATGTGTTCCCGGGACATATATACATTTCACTCCTGCGTTGAGCGAGTTCATGCTCTAGTGTCTTCGGGACGTTTTTTGTTATTATGCAATTTCGTATTGCAAAGGTTTGATCGCAGGAGTGTGATATGTATTTGTAAAACGGGACTTGTGAACTGAAATCGTTATAACAGTAGTAGCAACAAATTTGTAAACAGTGCATAGTTGTGTGCGAACAATGAGTGAACAGTAGAAAAGGAAAACAAAGAGACTGAACGAGAATACTGTGTAGAACCATTTAATTTATTTAAAACAAAGAACATTTCATTCTGTCGTTTGATTTTATCACCTTTATAAATTTTAGTTATTCTTTACGACTCCATGTTATGTTCCATGTGAATAAATTGTTTTTATTTTGCCAACGTAATACTTGTCTCTATCAATTCATCCGTTGTTCACGTATGGTTGCATACACTGCTCAGAGTTCCCCTTTATGGTAAGAGAAACGAAGGACCGTAAGGGGGGGCTTTGACAGTTCCCTTCGACGTCGATGACGACGACGACGACGATGACGACGATGATGATGATGATGATGATGATGATGATGATGATGATGATGATGATGATGATGATGATGATGATGATGATGTATGACTGAGATACTGAAATGTGTAGGTGACTCGAGGTAAAATGTATTCCTTGTGCTTTGTATGTCACTTGGCCATCTGAATGCGGATGATGATGCTGTAAGCTTGTGCTTTGTATGTCACTTGGCCATCTGAATGCGGATGATGATGCTGTAAGCTTGTGCTTTGTATGTCACTTGGCCATCTGAATGCGGATGATGATGCTGTAAGCGGGTTCTTCTTCTCCCGTTACTTCCTCCCTATCCCACTCACCCTCCCACTCTATTACCCACACTCTCCCTCTTCTTCTCCTCCCCCGCCCTCCATCTTCTACCACCCTACCCTTTTGTGTTATTAAAGAGCAACATTCCTTCTGTTAAAGTAAACCCAACTTTCTCGCTTTGATGTATTTCCCTTTGGAAGTCACAATCTGGAACTCCGTGTGTGTGTGTGTGTGTGTGTGTGTATGTATGTGTGTGGGTGTGTTTGTGTGTGTCCGTGTGTGTGTCTGTCTGTCTTTCAGTCTGTCTGTCTGTGAATCTGTGTGTTTGTGCGTGAGAGAGAGAGACAGAGACAGAGAGAGGGTGAGAAAGAAAGAGAGGGAGAGCGAGAAGGAGAAAGAGAGAAGGAGAGGGATAGACACAGAGAGAGAGAGAGACAGAGAGAAGAAGAAAGAGAAAGTGAGAGAGAAAGCAAGAGAGAGAGATGCAGAGAGAGAAAAAGACAGAGCTAGAGACAGAGAAGGACAAAGAGAGAGAGAGAGAAAGAGAGAGACAGAGAGGGAGAAAGACAGAGAGGGAGAAAGAAGAGAGGGAGAGAGAGAGAGCTAAACCAAAGGACACCCCTTGGGGTCATGAGCAATCTTGCCACTGTAGATTGTTCAAACCTATAAAGGGAAAAGTGAAAGCCACAGTTGAAAACCTGTCTTTCCTTTGTAGGCAAGACAGATTCACTGCGGCAACAGTACCCCCGTTGGAGTGCCGGGGGTTTTCAGTATAAATAGTATCCCCACTTTATGGAAATTTAGTGCTTTAAATTCCCACTGTCGCTGTCTTCCTCATTTACTCTTTCCCATTCCTGCTCTGTCCTATCACTATGCTATACTATCTTCTTCTTCGCTAGATCAATGACCTACCTTTTTTCTTGAAAACTCTTCCTGGACAAGACTCCTTGTTTGTGTATGAGGTCTGTTGGATCAGATTGGGAGTGTTGGACGCTTTCTGCCGGGTGGTCACTAGGGCTTCCTATGATTGTATTAGTTAGCAATATAGGCATTTTATATGTATGTGTTTTGTTGATGATTTATAATGATGTTTGTATTCTATTTTGTTTTTGTAACCGGGGGTTCGCGTAGTTGAGGTAAACCCTCAGCCGTCCCCCGCGTGTGATGTCTTTATTGTAAAGTGACTGGCCGGTGGAGGGCATTCAATTTTTCCACTGGGGTTGTTTCAGCAGATCTTTTATGCGGATCGGGGGTTGTCCGGTCCTGATTTGGCTCGGAAGAGTCCGCTGGACCTAAAGCAACAATAAATCAACCAATCAAAAACCAAAGGACCCCAATTGGAAGACATTTGTTTACTTTCGGCGAAACTGGATTTAGCCTTAATTTGGCATTGTTATTATATAAAGCAATGTTAAAGTGGGCTCTCGTGGTTCAGCCCAACCGCTTACACTTCACTCTTCCACTTTTGCTCTGACAGGGAGTGCTTTCCATGTGTTAACCTTGTTGTAATGCCTGTACTACTACTACTACTACCACCACTACTACTACTACTACTACTAATAATAATAATAATAATAATAATAATAATAATAATAATAATAATAATAATAATAATAATATTATTATAATAATACAACAGGATGCTGTCACGCGCTTTCTCTTCAATCAAACTCACAAATCGGAATAGAAATCAAGTTTTACTTTTGAAATTTTAGATGGATTGCACCCAGTACCATCATTAAAGGGAGGAATGAAAGCGGAGTGCCCGGACAAAACCCTGGGTCTCCTCAAGCGTCTGGAACCCAAGTCACGTCAGTTTGTCCCACGCGAGGTCCCAACCCGCGACCTTCTACCCTGGACACCAGCTGACTATCCGTTGAACTCCCACACCACCGCCTTTCTGCTGGACCTGTTCCTGACCCAACACTTTTTGTTTTAACTGTCCCTCGACAATACACCAAAATCATGGTTTTCCAGTTACCTAATGACATTCAGTATTCACTTTACGATGGCTGATAGCGGAAGAGAATTATTTTAAGCAGTGGCCTGGTCGCCACCCCTTCTTGTGAAAAGGCAAGGCAAGGCAGGGCCCATTTATTCCAGAAGAAACCCATTAAGGGCACATGGACATGGTTAAAATAATATACACAAACATGCAAAACAATTAGTTATTTAACATTTTAGAATTTTTTTTAAATTAAAACTATTTATTTATACAGCTGCATAGCGTGGGGGGGGGAGGGGTTGTAGGTTGCAGGGGGAGGTACTGAGTGGGGAAAAGAAGAAAAAAGAGCTTGATTGGGGACAACAACTATGAATCGTAACTAACAATACAATTCAATCTAAACACATCAATGACAAACTACTGAAATTGTTTTTATTACACATAACCCGTCAACATCAGAACTGTATTAATTTTTGACATGGGATAAAAACGTTACATTTGTTTAATTATTAATTTCATTAGACTTACCAGCTTTCATAATACTGACTTTTTGTTAGATGACAATAATTCTTGAAATTTGGGGTATGCGAATGGCCCAAGTGCGGTAATAAAAGAATAGGGGTAGGCGTTTAGACTATAGTTAGGGTATACACTTCAACTCACAACATTGCTTTCTGACAGGTTACAATCCCTTTCATGTTGCCTTATTGAGGCCAAAACGTTCTCCAAAGGACATGTAAGCGACTGGGACGGTCGTTGAGGTCTCTGATAACGTCGCGGACCTTGCTAGCACAGGGACGTACTTTCAGATTTCAGGCACGCCATTTGCTTTCCTTAGCTAACCCACAGCAATCGCTTTGGGGGTTTACTGTTCACGCTCCGATGCGTTTGTGGTTAGCCTGTGCCTGTGTTCTAATGGGCGCACGCCATTTACTGCCAGTATCAAACGACCTGTGGAACGCCCAGATACGAACTTTAGATTACAATTTTGCAAGCATTAGACACACATTACAAATAAAAGTATGAATATGATATCAAACAGTAGTAATCTCTTAGCGCGAATTAATAACTTTAAAAATATAAACAAATAAACAGGTTTTTTTAAATTAATAAAATAAAATACAATACCTTTTTTTAAGGATATTATTAATAAATAAATATAACTGAAAATAACACAGGGTATACATACCAATTATTTGAAAATATTTCGGGGATGTGACAATTTGCCCCATTTTCATTTCATACAGCTGCTGCTGTCATAAAATTTAGAACCTTAAACCATAAGCTACCAGTGCAAAGGGAAAGGTTTCTTGGGATATCCAGAGACGTGACAGAATCTGTAATAAATGTACTTTTAATGAGCTAGGAGATGAATTTCATTTTATTTTTATATGTCCACATTTCGATGATGATCGAAAAAAGCTGCTTAAAAAGATTTTCTATGTGCGACCCAATGCTATTAAATTTTTTAATTTATTTTCAACGAAAAATAAGACTATTCTGCTGAAATTGGCTAGGTTTATGAAAATAATAGTGGATTACTTCAGAACGTAATAGAATAATTTGTAATATTAATGATAGTAATAATAGTGATTATTTTTTTCAATAATGATATCTCAAAAAAACAAACCCAATTTTAAAAAAAAAATGACCCTAATTTACTGTTGTCTTGCTAATAAAGCAAAATTTTCAACATTAAAAAGTGATTTGCACGCGAAAGGCTTGCATTTTATGAGTTCTGTTCAACAATCGGCGCTTTTTTCTGGGTATGAATGGCAGCGCTTTTGCTGCTTTTCTAACCATGCCCCCAAGGCGACGATTGACTGATGCGGATAGAGGCAGAGCTATTGCATGGCTTCAGGAAGGGGTGGGGGTGATAGAAGTTGGCAGGCGGCTGGGAGTGTCCCACTACGTTGTCCAAAGGCTGCGGGAGCGCTTTAACAACACTGGAAGCGTCCAAGAACCAAGAAGGTCCGGACGACCCCGCGTTACCACTGCAAGACAAGACCATTTCATCACCCTGTCAGCTCTGAGGATGAGGTCCGCTACAGCAAACACCGTCAGAAGACAGCTTCACGCAACCAGCAATGTTAACGTCAGCGACCAGACAATTCGTAACCGTCTACTCGAGGCAAACCTGCGATCAAGACGACCAGCAGTACGGCCTTTGCTCACCCCAGCTCACAGTGCAGCGCGTTTGGCCTGGGCTC
Organism: Oncomelania hupensis; assembly: GCA_036898135.1. Lineage (NCBI taxonomy): Eukaryota > Metazoa > Mollusca > Gastropoda > Littorinimorpha > Pomatiopsidae > Oncomelania > Oncomelania hupensis. The sequence goes on from CM072517.1 coordinate 70,658,376, forward strand.
GGCGTCATTTGGTGTGGACTAGGCAACATTGGTCAAGGGTGCTCTTTACAGACGAGTCTCGGTTCTCCTTGTCTTTCAACGACCGTCGAGTGAATGTTTGGAGGCGTCCACGGGAGCGTTTTGCTGATGCGACGGTGCGCGAGCATGACCGCTTTGGTGGTGGATCTGGCATGATGTGGGGTGACTTCGCATTAAACTTCAGAACACCCCTGCTCCAAATTCATGGCAACTGAAACGGTATTGGCTACAGGGATGACATCCTACAACCTAGGGTTCTCCCAGCTCTGCGGGCCATTGGAGAAGGTGCCATACTACAGGACGATAATGCAAGACCCCACCGAGCGCGTATCGTCAATGACTT
>CM072517.1:70666236-70706236 GCA_036898135.1 Oncomelania hupensis
TTCTGACAGTTAATAACTTTTCTTATTTTAACGGTTCAGACGTGTAACCCAGAAGTCTTGTTCTTCTATAAGCCATATGCCAGACCTGTTTTTGGATCGTTGGAGACCTCTGGTAGGTCTTCTTGCTATTGTTCTTGTTCAGACTGTTCTCTATTTCCTGGCATTGATCTTCTATCCAGTTCTCCTTTTCTGTGCGCATGCCTTTTAGGATGTCATTGTTGATTTTTCGGTAGGCATCAGCTCCCTGTGAGGTGTTCTTTTTATTTTTTCATCTTTCTTCGTTTATCACACAGGTTCAAAAGTTCAGGTGTGATCCATGGTTTCTTCTTTGGGCGGTGCTTGCCAAGGATCTTGAAGGTGGTGGTCATGGAGTTGACATCTACTTCACCAAATTTCTCTCTAATTGTGGCTTGGAATATTTCTGCCACCTCCGGGTCTTGCAGTTTGTCCAGGTCGAACTTCAGTCTGGCACACTTAGCTGTATTTACTCTCTTCAAGTGGAGCCGGAAAGACATCATAACGACATTATGGTCACTTCCGATGTCTGCTCCTGGCTATTAATTGGCACAAACACAAGGGAATTTTTGAAAGCTATTTTGTTTTCCTAGTAAACGTTTTTAAAAATAATAATAATAATAATAATAATAACACTATGTAACACAATTTTTGTTCCTGGCTTCTAAGTATTATATTTCAATTGCTTATGTCTAAAGTACGTGAAAAAATGACTTCATTAAGCTCAAACTTTGCTTACACGACAACAGCACGAAGAAAACTCGTTTTTTGTGAAAATAGAACGATTTCTTTTTCATTTTCGTCATTATGATCGGGTAAAAACAAAAATTGCACAAGGAATAGACAAACACAGTCGGAAACCACTCAACAAGGTTCAGAAATGTGTAGATTTTCTAGATTTACGATTGTACTGTGAATCACTCTCTCAGTTCAGTTTATAAATTTATAGTCCCCAACACAGTATAGGAGACTTTGGTATTATGATGTCCATTGATATAAGAGATCGTGCTACAGTAAGAGGTCATATGAAGAGGGAGCGCGGGACGCTGCTAAGACGTCCGGAAGAAGACGGAGATGGATCGATGGCAGGCATGAGGGGAAGGAGTACGAACGAACGGCGGCAGGGGTAGGATCGGGGTGCCAGGGAGGCCGCCAAGGCCAAGGGAGGGCAAGCACAGAGGGTGAAGGGTGGAGGGCCTAGCAGTGACCAGTAGGGCGGTGGGGGGGGGGGAGGGGAACGTACCTAATTAGATAAAAATCCTTCAGGACCACATTAAAAGTCGAGGAGGGCCGGGTAAAAGCTATAAACAATCAAGAATGGACCCATAAAACAAGGAAGGGAAAAAAATGGTACAGTGAGGTAGGGAAAGTCATTCATGAAAACGGATACCCAGGACACAGGGGTCAACTGAAGGTATGATGCTTGTGGAGGGGATGGTCAGTCATGGAAACGTATACCCAGGCCCCGTGGGGTCGACTGAAGGTATTGAGTCATGTGGAGGGGATGGTCAGTCATGGAAACGGATACCCAGGCCCCGTGGGGTCGACTGAAGGTATGAGCCATGTGGTATGGGATGTCAATCATGAAAACGAGTACCCAGTATCCAAGGGATCAACTGAGGTATAAGTCATGAGGTGAGAAAAGTCAGTAGTGGTATCTAATACCCAGGACACAAGGATCAACTGAAGGTATGAGTCATGTGAGGGGGGTGGTCAGTCATGGAAACAGATACCCAGGAGTGAGGACCCATGGGGTCGACTGGAGGTATGAGCCATGTTGTATAAGAGCAAGGTAGCTGAGCGGTATAAGTCAGGACGTGATAGTAATACCCAGGACCCAATTGGTCAGCTGAGGGTACAATCCGTGTAGTAGTAGCTGAGTGGGAACATGTCACTTAAGTAGAGCATACCCAGGACCCGAGAAGGTAGAGTCGAACCCAAGGCCCATGGGCCAGGTGGGGGAGTAGGTTACAAACAGGTAACTGAGTGGGGATAGTCATCATTAGTAGTTGTAAGACAAAGGAACCCAAGACGAGTTCCGGGGAGAGAACCGGCCAGGCGGTTGGGTCTAAAGGTGTACAGACACTTGTCAGCGGTAGGTGCACACCGAGGTCATGAACAGCAGTCCAAAGTTAGTCGACAAGGAGTAGGCTACCAGGTCGGCCATGGAGTTCAGATGCACGTCGCGGCAGGCAATCCTAACCGCGGAGAAGTCAGGCTCCAGGGCCAGACACTCAAGGACACAGTGGTCGTGTGCTTTTATACTTGTACAGCTACTTTTGAAACGTTCAAGAACGTTCTAGAAAGTTCTGAGAGTTTCTCGAAAGTTCTGGAAGTTTCTTGAACGTTCTAGAGTGTTCAGGAGAATTGTAGAAACATGTGGACAACTCTAGCAGTTCAGGGAGGAAGCTCGGCATTGAATGCAAATCGATAATTTTCTCGAACACACGCGATTTTCCAAATTTCACTGTCCCGGTCACAGAAGCAAAGTTTTTCTGGAATAACAGCAATTTCCTTTCTGTTCTAGACCTAACGGGTTAGAAAAACACACTTTCAACCCAGGAACAGAACAAAAGTGAAAATTTGTTACATAGTGTAATAATAATAATAATAATAATAATAATAATAATAATAATAATAATAATAATAATAATAATAATAATAATAATAATAATGATAATAATGATATTTATATAGCGCTTTTTCCCAAGGAACAACATCAGTTCAAAGCACAGTACTCACGCATTCATTCTAAACATCCGGCTTCATACAAAATAAAATCAGACACTTGCTAACGAATAAGAGACGATGGAGGAGGGAGGGAGGAGGGGAGAGCTAAGAAGGTGAGATGGGGGCGATGATGGGAGGCAAGATCAGAAACATTTAAGGAACAGATGAGTTTTCAAGTTGGATTTGAAAGTAGCTATGTTTGGAGAGCTGTGAAGAGAGAGGGGAAGAGAGTTCCAAGTTGAAGGGCCAAGCACTGAGAAAGATCGACAGCCAGCAGAGGAGAGTTTGTAGCGGGGTATGTGAAGCATGAGGGTGTCAGAGGAAGAACGAAGATTTCTAGAAGGCTTATAAAATTGAATGTTCTGGGTGAGGTAGAATGGGGCTAAGCCATGGACGCACTTGTAACAGAAAACAGCGATTTTGTAGCTAATTCTATGAGACACTGGAAGCCAGTGGAGTGAATGTAGAAGGGGAGTGGAGCAACATTCACTGTGAATGTTAAAAGGATCTGTCAAGGAAGGGGGATCGTCACACTGTATCCTTTTAAAATAAGAAAAAAAAATTCATAACATTCAAGGAAAAAAATCACACATGTTCCATTTTGTTGAAACACCTTTTTTTATGTTCGTGTTAAACACTTCCAAGGCTTAAAATCATAGATAGCAAGCAGTCAATTGTATATCTTTATACAAATACTTTTAAATGAAGTAACATCATCGTGAGAATCATTACTAGCATCGGCAACTAAAAGAACTGCAGGAGTATTAACCGTAAAAGTATCATCTTTTTTAGGCTGCAATATAATAGTATCATCGCACCTGCAAATTGTTCTACAACGAAGAATTCAAAGTATGAAGATGAGGTGCTACAGAAGACTTCTGGGCATTTCCAATACCCAGCACATCACCAACGACGAAGTCCGACAGACCATCACACAAGCCATTGGACAACACGATGACCTGCTCACAGAGGTGAAAAAAAGGAAACTCCGATGGGTATGGCCACGTCACCAGATCATCAGATCCTGCAAAGACCATCCTGCAAGGCACAGTGCAAGGATGTAGAAGAAGAGTGAGACCAAAAAAGAGGTGTGTTACGTTGAAACGCGAACGAAAGTATGTCTGAAACGCGCACGATAGATCTAATCGTTTCGATTTGCAAAGTATTCAATGATGGAGTTTATTTACCTTTGATTTGAGTTTGCGTTGTGGTTAGAGGAAGCTTTGTATAACGTTGATGGTTTTGGTTGGTCGATATTATTGGAGAATTCTCTAGACTCTCGTGTTTACTATCGATGGAAACTTCCCGATAAATATCGAAGTATGAGAACATTCCCGGAAGGAGAAGAAATATGTATGACGTAAGTCAGCGATGACGATCTTTTATTTGATTGGCTGTATTGCGTCATTCTATTCTACCGTGTTCTAAATTGTTCGGGAAGAGAGAGAGAGGTTATATATTTATATGCCGCACTGTTTTGAGGGAGATTGTTGATAGTGAGTTGGAAAGTAAAAAGTTGAGAGTGAAAAGGCGATTGTATGCAGTTGTTGATGTGTGCTGAATAAAAGTGGAAAACTTCATACGTCGACTCCGTGTCTTGTTGCTGAGTGAGCAGGCTGCGTGGATAAACGAATCTGAGTTACACCTTATCAGGAATTCAGCATTGGGGCTGAATCAAATACTGATAAAGAAAAATACCAACATCGATTCGAGTGTAACAAGGTGGGAGGACAACATTCGAGAATGGACTGGTTTGACACTGAGCGAAACCATCAGGGTTGCTGAGGACAGGGAAAGATGGAGTACGCTGATTAAACGATCATCTGTGGTGCCCCAACGACCTCCGCGTTACGGGATAGGATAGGATAGGATAGGATCGGATAGGACCTGCAAATTATCACCGAAGCAACAGTCAGCTACAGCTGTACAAAGTATCAGCAACACCGACATGGAAAACGTCATCATCATCATCATCATCATCATCATCATCATCACCATCATCATCACTATCATCAGTATCAGTACAACTTATCTGATGAATAAAAATTGATACAACAACAACACTATCTTCATCATCATCATCATGATCCTTACCTTGTCGATGTTGTTAGAGGGCCAGTTGGTCAGCAGCTTGGAGCGGTAGTAGCGGGTGCAGTGGGAATGGTCGGCGCTATAACAGGCCGGGTCCATGGCAGGCAGGTCGTCCTCGCTGTGTAAGGCGTCGTTCCGATAAGTGTTGGTGGAATACCCGCCTTCAACCCATTCGTCCGTGACGATCATGTCGCTCTGAGCGCGAAACACCAAGATCCAGTCCTTGGACTCTCTGTCACGCACTGTCCAATCAGATTTAGGTTGTTGTACTTTCTTTTTTTTTCCCTGTTTTTTAATGTAATAATCGCATATAGCGCTTTTTCCAGCTCAAGATCTGCTCAAGGCGCTGGCTGATATAGGATCTAACTCAACCTCCCCTTACCCTTCTTCTCCCCCCTCACCAGGCGCCCACTTGAAGCCTTTGGGCGTATCGTCTGCGCATAGACAACTGAACACACTTCTGATTTATGGAGGAGAAAAAGGACCTAGCGTTTGCTGGGTGTGTTTGTGTAGCCGGCACTCACGGGTCTAGGACATGAGCGTCAGGATCTTTAATCTCTATGAAGTCAGCGCGATGGAATAATCAGATCAAAGCCATGTTATAAAGTTCGTCAACACTGATTACGGATAAAATAATTTCACAAAGTCATCGTCATCGCACAGCCAGACATTACATTACATGGTTATTGCTTTAGGTCCAGCGGACTCTTCCGAGCCAAATCAGGACCAGAGAAGTGAAAGAGGACTCACCCCTCAGTGTTTAGTTCAGTCTGTCAAACAAAGGTAGAGTTGTTGCAGTGTTTTCTTTAGCATTTAAGACAATTAGGTTAAAAGATCTGCCGAAACAACCCTAGTGGTAACACTGAAGGCAATCTACCAGCGGGTCACTATACAATAAAGACATCCCACGCATGGGGCGCTGAGGCTATACTCTATTTTATTAAACCCCCCTTTATAAAAACAAAATAGAATACAAACAACGTTATACAATATCAACAAAACACATACATATAAAATGCCTACATTGCTAAATAATAACATCATAGGAAGCCCCAGCGACCATGTGGCAGAAAGCGTCCAATGTTCCCAAGGTGATCCAACAGACCTCATAGGAGGAGTATTGTCCCGGAAGAGTTTTCAAGAAAAAAGGTAGGTGACTGGTCTAGCGAAGAAGAAGATAGTATAGTAGATTGATAGAACAGGGTAGGAATGAGAAAGAACAAAGGAGAAAGACAGCAATAGTGGGAATTTAAAGCACTAAATTTCCAGAAAGTGGGAATACTATTTATACTGAAACCCCCGGCACCCCCCACGGGGGGCAGCCAGACAGGATACAGCCACACACAAGATACTTACATTACGTGAGTGTGTGTGTGTGTGTGTGTGTGTGTGTGTGTGTGTGTGTGTGTGTGTGTATGTATGTGTGTGTGTGGGTGGGTGTTTGTGTGTGTGCGCGTGTTTGTGTGTGCGAGCGCGCCGAGATGTGCAAAGGTAACTTCCGTCAAGTATTTGTAATCATTATTTTTACTATTTCAAAGAAATTTAGCGGGTAAGGATACAGACAGCGCATAATTATGACTTTGAATGTCAACATAGATCTCTGTTGAATCCAACGGGTCGCTTTCTATCGGAAGAAGACTGCTGGTTTGCGAAGACAGTCTTGAAAAAGGGGGCAACCCATCAACACTCACGGCTCCAACATTGAAAGACGTTTGAATTGTTGCGTGTATGGTATACATGGTGTTCAAATCAAGGGTTCTTCTTCAGTAGCAGCCCGGGTGTCAGTTTGCTCATTTTGCTCACACGTTTTGGTCTTACCTCCACAATAACAGACCCCAAATTTATCATTTGTATTGTCCTATTTCTTTGTCAGAGGTCCAAATCATTGTGCGTCATCATTTACAATCATATGTTTTGTTTTTAAGGTGTGTAATATTTTTAGTTGTATTGTTTTGTTAAATGATGTGATAATGAATGCTTTTATTGTGGACATGTACTTTGGCCAGGCGCTCGTGCGTCTGTGTGTGAGTGATTGTGTGTGTGTGTGTCTGTGTGTGTGCTGTTAATTAAGGTACATACTTCTGGTTTAGCATTTTTTACTAGGCATGTTTTTGTTTTACATATTTTATTTTGTTTTGTTTTTAATACTATTGCTTTTTTATTGCATTGTAAAGCGTGGCGAGCCCATGTTTGTTGGGGTACCACGCTATATAAATCTACCGTATTATTATTATTATTATTGTATTGTCCTATTTCTTTGTCAGAGGTCCAAATCATTGTGCGTCATCATTTGTATTGTCCTATTTCTTTCTCAGAGGTCCAAATCATTGTGCGTCATCATTTCATCTATACACGTTTTCCGCTGTATCTCAAAACTGCCTAAGCCGATTGGCACGGTGGTCTAATGGTAGTGCTTTGGCTTGCGGATCTGAAGGTCCCGGGTTCGAGCCCTGGCCGGGCCATTGTGTTGTCTCCTTGGGAAAGACACTTTACTCCCGTTTCCTACTCCTTCGGATGAGAGTATAGACCGAAGTATAGTCTGTGTTTCGCATACATTCCATCATAACGGACTTTAAAGATCCTGACGCTCATGTCCTAGACGTGAGAGTGCCGGTAACAGGAACACACCCAGCATGCACTTGGTCCTTCTCCCCCATCCCTGGCTGGCCAGGATAGTGCTCAGTTGTCCGGGCGTCAGACCATGCGCCCAAAGACTGCGGGTGGGCGTCTGGGCGGTTTGAGTTAGATCCTGTATCGGCCAGCGCCTAGAGTCTGGTCAAGTACGGCGAGATAAGTGCGCTATAAAAATCCTCAACAATAAATAATAATAATAATTTTGCTTGCACATAGTTCACAAAGTGGTCTATCATTCCATGTTTTCCGTTATGATGCCGCCAAGAAAATTTGCACTTTTCAAAACGTCTTTTTGGGTGGCTATTTATGTGAATGTCTGGAAAAAACATTTCAATGGTTTGTCATCTTGTTTTACCCCATCACATAGCAAAGAACTGTGGTGCTGGCCTCACCGTCGCCGGTGACAGGGCTGAAGTTGTTCCAGGTGCTGTCGCTAACTCCCCCCGAGCCGAAAGTGTAGAGAGATGTCGCTACTCCCATGCAGCTGCCGTTTGCAGTGTTAAAGTTCACCCCTGAACAGCCTCTTCTGCTGCTGCAGTCGATAACGCAGGATCTGTTGACAAGAAAGACGATGATGATGATGATGATGATGATGATGATGATGATGATGATGATGATGATGATGATGATGATGATGATGATGATGATGACGACGACGATGGCAAATACAGTTCTGCGGCCCTAAATTTCAGCTTCCATGCAATAATGACCTTCCATTGAGTGACAGTCAGCCATTTTGTTGCTTTTGGCTGTTTTATTATGACAAGAAAAATTCTGAATGTGATTTATTTACAACAATATTATCAGTTGCGTGTATTGTTAGTTCATTTCTTTGTGTGTGTGTTTTTTCTCTTTCCATTTTTTTTGTTTACTTTTTTTATAAAAATCAAATGTTAATGATGTTGTTTTGATTCTTGATTTTTTTCTTTCAGTTGTATTAATGCCTTGTGCAGGGCCGGACCCAGGGGGTAGGGGGGGGGTTACCTGGGTTCCGGAACCCCCCCTCCAAACTATAAAAAAAGAAAGAAAGAATGTTTTTATGCATTGTAAAAGCATGCGGCTTGCCTGCAGTGAAGAACATGATGGGAGCACTGAGGGAACTGTCACTGTTTTTCTCAAACTCTCCAAAGAGACACAGAAAATTTGAAGATACCATCGAATCATCTCAGCCTGATACAACAAAGACAAAGCTTGTTGATCTGTGCAGAACAAGATGGGTAGAAAAACATGAAGCACTGGAGGTTTATACATCTCTCTTCCTGGTTGTTCACGACTGTTTGGGACAAATGTGTGAAGACAGTGACAATTGGGACAGTGAGACATTGACCAAGGCAACTGGCTTTCTCCACACCTTGACCAGCAGTGTTTTCCTCGTTGCATTCGTTGTCGTCCGCAATTGTTTGCGTTACTTAAAACCCTTGACAGTGAAACTGCAGAAAAGGACAAAGGATGTTGTCGATGCCTACAGGGAAATCAAAGATGTCAGTAACTGCATGTCTTCTATTAGAAGAGATGTCGACACAGCGTTTGGTGCCTGGTTTGGTGAAGTCAGCAAAATGGCAAATGCTTTGACAACTGATGTTATTGTTCCTCGTCAAGCATCCCGACGGACTCTCCGTGACAACCAACTGCGGCCACTCCAGAAGAATATTTCAAGATTAGCATTGCCATTCCTTTCTTGGAACACCTGTCAACCGAATTGGACTCGAGGTTCAAAAATGCTGACCTAGCAGTTGATGGTCTCTGTCTGATGCCAAGCACTTTAATAGACAACCAGGATGGTTTCATGCATGTTCCAGAAGGGGTGAAGACACTGGCAATGTTGTAGAAGTCTGACCTACCAGACAACGCTACCCTTGATGCAGAATACCAACGGTGGGTTTGCAAATGGCGAAGTGCTGCTGAGAATGCGACAGCTATCCTCCCATCCACGGCATCAAAAGCACTAAAACCTTGTGACAGGGATTTTTATTCCAACCTGTTCATCATGCTAAAGAACCTATGCACACTGCCTGTCACTACTGCCGAGTGTGAGCGTTCAAACAGTCAGTTGCGCAACCTGTAAAACTACCTGCGCTCTACAATGGGGCAACAGAGACTCAATGGACTTGCTTTACTGAGAGTGCACAGGAATGTTGATATTGACTTCAAAGATGCAGTGAACTGTTTTGCCAGAAGATACAATTCACAAATGGTACTAATGTCGAGGAACCTATATATAGTGCAGCAAGACTGAAAGTGAAAGCAGGGCGGTGATGTTCTTAAACTACAAGGTAAAGCTTTATACCGTTAACGATCAACACAAAGTTGTGAATAATTGTTACACTCAGTTCGATGTTGGTGTTTTCTATCAGTATCTGATTCAGCCCCGATGCTTGAATTCCTGATAGTTGTGTAACTCAGATTCGTTTATTCACGCAACCCGTCCAAACAGCGTACAAGTCACAAAGTCCACGTATGAAGTTTTCCGCTTTTATTCAGCACACATCAACAACTGCATACAATTCTCAATTCAACTCAACAACTTTCACAGCAACTCTCAGTTTCACTATCAACAACTTCACTCTCTACAACAATCTCGGCACACGATTAAATAACCTCTCTCTTTTCCGGAAAGATTTCGAATACCGTAGAAATGACGCACTGCCACCAATCGAATAAAAGATCGTCATCACTGACTTACGTCATTACACATTTCTTCTCCTTCCGGATCGTTCCTTCAAATTTCTACAATTATCCCGAATCTTCGATCGATAGTAAACAAGCCGATCCAGAAGATTCTACAACAATATCGACTAACGGAAATTATCAACGTTATACAAAGCCTCTCCAAACAACAATGCAAACTCAAATCAAAGGTAAATAAACTCCATTATTGAATACTTTGCAAATCGAAACGATTAGATCTATCGTACACGCTTCAGCCATACTATCATTCGCGTTTCAACGTAACATAACCCCCCACTCAAGAAGAAATTTACCTAATTTCTTTCAACAACGTTGAAACGTAATGCACAAACAAAGTTCAGAATTAAAACTTACTTCAGTCTGTCCGAACACTGTCAATGTTCTCAGTTCATTCACACAGATTCAAAGTTTCTCATCTGCAAGTCTTTCTGGATACTGTCAATGTTCACAGATCATTTACCCAGTCAACGTTTTTCATTTTCAAGTCTGTCATTACCAATATTCTTAGTTCGTCCACACAGTCAATATTCTTTCGTTCGCAAGGAATCGACGCCCTCGTCAGTTGCGGTCGTCATCGGCCCAGGGTCGAAGACGATGATCACGTGGGCTTCCCCGGAATCAGTGCGTCCTCCGTTGTCTCCTTCTTCCATCGGATGTCCGACGCAGTCGACGTTGTCAGCTCCCAGAACGCATTCGCTGGGTCTCACGGTCAGGTTGGCTTCTGCGGGACGGTGGAACAGCTCCCTCATGGTCTGCGGATGCTCCTTCCAGGTCTGGGTGTGGACTTCATGTTCGACCAAAGTCGTAGAGCCTGGGACATCGCTGAAGCTATGGGGAAATTCGCCCATAAGATCCTTGAGCTCCATCTTTTGACCTTCCGTCAAGCTTGGTCCTAGCTTAACATCATCGATGCCTTCTTTGCTGTGGAAGTCTCCAAGTTCCAACAGTTCCTCGCTATCAAAGCTGTTGTCGATCTCAGCTGCTGTTGCCACATGCACAGTCTCTGATGGCCTTTCCACGTACAGCTTGAGGAGGTTGGCGTGGTATATCTTGGAATGCTGGCCGACCTTCACCTTGTAGTCGTTGATCCCCACCACGGTCTCCACTTCGTACGGGCCTTTCCACTGCATCAGCAACTTATTGTGATCAGTAGGTAGCAGCACCAGCTCTTTGTTGCCAGGTTTAAACTTCCTGTTCACAGCCCTACGATCATAATAGTGCTTTCCACAGTCCTGGGACTTCTTCAGGTTTTCTCTGGCTATCTCGAGAGTCTGCTCCAGCTTCTCCCGTAGCTCAAACACGTACTGGTAGCTGTTCTTCACCTCTGGGGTCTCTACTTCTTTCGTCCACAGTTCTTTTAGGATATGCATCGGCCCTCTGATGGTTCTTCCGTACAGCAGCTCGAACGGAGAAAAGCCGGTGGACTCCTGCGGTACTTCTCTGTAGGCGAAAAGTAAGGCGTTGATGTAGCGATGCCATTGTCTGGGCTGCTCGCTGCACAGTTTCTTCAGGGTGGACTTCAACGTAGCATTGAACTTTTCGACAAGCCCGTTGCACATTGGATGGTAGGGTGTCGTAGTCAAATGCCGGATGCTCAGCAGTCGGTTGACCTCCTTCATGCAGTCAGAGACGAACTGCGTCCCGAGGTCTGTCAGAATTTCTTCAGGCACTCCAAGTCTACTGAACATGTCCACCAGTGCCTCTGCTACAGTTTCAGTGTCAATCTTCTTCAGCGGCACTGCTTCTGGGTACCGAGTCGCATAGTCCACTAAAGTCAGTACCCACCGATGACCTTCTTCACTCGGAGGTCTTATTTCGCCGATTAAGTCTAAGGCCACCCTCTTGAAAGGTCGGTCGATCAGAGGCATCCTCTGCATAGGCACTTTCGGGACCCTTCCTCGAGGTATGGTCTTCTGGCAAATATCACATGATCGGCAGAATCGGCTGACGTCCGCATGAAGTCCTGGCCAGTAGAACACCGCCTGGATTCTGTCTGACGTCTTCTTGATGCCTAGGTGACCTCCCATGATTGAGTCATGCGCTACTTCCATCACCTGGCGCCTTAGGGGTAACGGTACCAAGACTTGACGTAGTGGTTTACCTCCGTTGACCCTCGGGTGCTGGAAGATTCTGTACAGGATCTTGGCCTTCACCTCAAAATAGACCGTGCCACTGCCCTTGGTCACGTGGTCTTGGCGGTTCCTGTACTTGTTTAAAGTGCTATCAGCTTCCTGGAGCTGGATCAGCTTATCTCTGTCCACGATGGCAGCTTTGGAGTTGTCGGCGACCTTCAGTGGCGTAGACGTCTTGTCTCTCTTGGCCTGGGCCCTGGTTGTAACAGCACCGACGATCTCTGGTCGGCAGGGCTGAGCCGGAGTAACCACATTGTCCCGTAGCAGCTCTGTAATGTCTCCATCGGGAAATGGCAATGGATCCTCCTCCGCAACTTCGACGTGTTGAGTTGAGGCAGGACTCCACTCTGGATCGGGGTCGTCGGGTCGCCTCGCGCCGTCGATATTCCCGATCATCAAATCATACAGCGGCTTCTTCAGGCAAACCGCTTCGACTTCGCCTATGTAGAAAGGGGTGTTGACATGAATTTTTGCAACTGGCGCTTTCACACATTTGCTGTCGGCCATGAGTGTCCATTTAGAATCGCCAGTGAATTCTTCTTTAGCGATTAGGTCTTCTCTGACGATGACCCCACTGCAGCCAGAGTCTCTTAAAACAGTCACTTCATGATTTCCGACGCGTCCCTTGGAAACAGGCATGTTCTGTACGGTCACAGCTGCGCTGGCGACGACGGGGATGGATTTCCCGTTGGCAAGGAGGAGTTGGCCATCAGTCATGCACTCTTGCACGTCCGCAGGGGTAGCTGTGCGCTCGGTCTCACTCGGAAGAATGACGCTCCCGCCGCACACTTGATGGTCAGATCTACTGGTTTGCCGTTGATTGGAGAACCGCCTCTGCCGGTTGCCCGCCGCTGAATTGTCCGTACTGCTCCGCTGTCCGCTACTTTTGTTTTGAGGACAGTTAGCCGCTCTGTGGTCTGTAGCGTTGCAGGTGAAACAGCCCCTTGAATGCCCTTCCCTGGGAGGTGGCGTGGAGTCCGTCTGCCTCTGGCTCGTCTGGCTCCCTTGGATCTGGTTCCCATGGTTTGCAGTCTTCTGAAAATGTTTCGTCGCGCTGGGTGGCCCCAGGGTTTTCCCATGAGCGATGAGATATCTTTCAGCAGCCTCAGTCACATCTTTAAGCGTCTGCAGCTTTTGTTCTTCTAAGTGGGTCGCTAGGTCCTTGTGACAGGCATTGAGAAATTGTTCCTTCACGATCAGGTCATGGAGACTGTCGTAAGACTTCGTTTCGCCTGATAACTCCACCCACTTGTGTAGATATGACGACAGGCGCTCCACAAACTGCTTTGGCGTCTCGTCTGACTTAGGCCGGCATTCACGGAAACGTTTACGGTAGCCCTTCTCTGTAAAGTTGTAGCACTGCAACAGGGCCTCTTTCAAGACGTCGTAGTTTTTGGCGTCATCGTTCGACAGTCTGGTGTAAACTTCGAGTGCTTGCCCCGTCAGAAGTGCACTCAGTCGAATTGCCCAGTCTTGAGGTTGCCAGTTAGAGCTTTCAGCGAACCTTTCGAATCTCGCCAGATAACTGTCAATCTGGTCCTTCCCGTCGACGAAAGCTGGCAATTTTGGAGCCGTATGGTCGCTGGTGACTTGTGGCGCATGCTGATTGTTTTGGATACGCGCCAACTCTATTTGGTGCTGACGCTCAGCTTCTCTTTCTTGCCGCTGCTCTTCTCTTTCTTGACGCCGCTCTTCTCTTTCTTCTCGGCGACGCTGCTCTTCTAATTCTCGTTCTTCGCGGCGAAGCTGCTCTTCTAATTCTCGTTCTTCGCGGCGACGCTGCTCTTCCTTTTCTAGACGCTTCTCTTCTAATTCTCTTTCTCTTTCTTCGCGCCATATTCTCTCTTGAGACTTGACGTACTTCGTCAGCTGTTTGCCTTTTAGATTTAGTTCAACCCCTCTCTGCCAGAAGTCAGCCATCTTGATGCTTCTGGAAAGTTCTTTTCTGGAAAGTTCTTTTTCTAGAAAGTTCTTGACTGTAGAGTTCTTTTTTTCTGGAAAGTTCTTGACTGTGCTGTACCTTTCTAGACTGTTCTAGAACAGCACGCTTTCTGCAGTAGCGCTGATGCTTGTCACTAGTCGCCTTCGCTGACGCAGGCCCCGCTGTCCTCGTCGTATGCGACGCTGCACCACGCTGGTGTTGATGTACACGCTCCTGTGCTGAAGTAGACGCGACGTCCGCTCGACGCTCGCTCTAATACTGGCGATGTAGCTCCGAGACTGTCCCTCGACGTAGTCCTGCGGCAGCCACGTAGTCCTGATCTGTTGTTCGCTCACGAAGCAACTCTTCAGCGACTACACGCCCTTGCAGTCAACCCGAACCTATCGGTGATGTAGTCCCAGTATGTTGGCCCCTCTCGACGCAACTCGTTGGCGGCTACCCTCGATGACTGCCTCTCGTAACGTTGACTCGCTTGTTGTAGCAGTTGAACCCTTGGCTATGGCGTGAATCGCGGCTTGACCCCCAAAATGTTACACTCAGTTCGATGTTGGTGTTTTCTATCAGTATCTGATTCAGCCCCGATGCTTGAATTCCTGATAGTTGTGTAACTCAGATTCGTTTATTCACGCAACCCGTCCAAACAGCGTACAAGTCACAAAGTCCACGTATGAAGTTTTCCGCTTTTATTCAGCACACATCAACAACTGCATACAATTCTCAATTCAACTCAACAACTTTCACAGCAACTCTCAGTTTCACTATCAACAACTTCACTCTCTACAACAATCTCGGCACACGATTAAATAACCTCTCTCTTTTCCGGAAAGATTTCGAATACCGTAGAAATGACGCACTGCCACCAATCGAATAAAAGATCGTCATCACTGACTTACGTCATTACACATTTCTTCTCCTTCCGGATCGTTCCTTCAAATTTCTACAATTATCCCGAATCTTCGATCGATAGTAAACAAGCCGATCCAGAAGATTCTACAACAATATCGACTAACGGAAATTATCAACGTTATACAAAGCCTCTCCAAACAACAATGCAAACTCAAATCAAAGGTAAATAAACTCCATTATTGAATACTTTGCAAATCGAAACGATTAGATCTATCGTACACGCTTCAGCCATACTATCATTCGCGTTTCAACGTAACAATAATAATAGTATACAAAACATCTCTGCTCATAAATAAATGTGTGTGTGTGTTTGTTTTTTTTTAAAGGGAGGGGCAGAGGATAATTTTTGTACCCCAGAGTTTTTCAGTTCAATTGTTCAAAAAGCTCAAAGTCCCAGACCATCATAAATGGCTTTTTCAAGGTTCAAATTGCACCAGATTGCACCATTTTGCATCCTTGAAAAAACAAATATCCGGGGGCGCATGCCCCCGGACCCCCCTAGAAGGCTCGGCGCTTCGCGCCTTCGCTGACTCTGTAACTCCCCCCCCCCCTTCAACTTTTCCCAGGTCCGGCCATGCTTGTGGATTTGTGGATGTTTATAGCATTCATATAAAAAAATTATTTTATTTCGAATTCTATCCTATTTTATCAAGTCGTTGGGACACCACAGGTGTTCTTTTAACCAGCGTACTCTTTCTTTGTCCTCAGCAACCATCATTCACTTCACTCAGGGTCAAGCCAATCCATTCTATAATGTTACCTTCCCATCTATTTTTATGTCTCCATCTTCTTTTGCCTCCTTGCACCGTGCCTTGCTGAATGGTCTTTGCAAGTCCTGATGCCCTGGTGACGTGGCCATATCATCGGAGTTTCCGTTTCTTCACCATTGTGGGCAAGTCATCGTGTTTTCCAATGGCTTGTGTGATGGTCTGACGGACATCGTCGTTGGTGATGTATTGAGTATAGGAAATGCCCAGAAGTCTTCTATAACTTCTCCTCTACATGCTTTGTATTCTTCGTTGTAGATCTTCTGTGAGGGTCCCAGTTTCACAAGAGTTTAGAAAGATAGAGCACAGCAACCTTACCTTGCAGTGTAGACTGATGTCCCTGTCTTTCCAAATGGATTTCAACCTTGTTAGTGCAGCAGTTAATTGTATTATCCTGGAGAGGACTTCCTATCGGGACCCACTGTTTGATACACTGGCTTCTAAATCTGTGAAGCTGTGCATCGTGTTGAGGGATTTGCCTTGGACTTGGATGTCCGTGTTGACGCCATAGGTGTTGTTTGTCATTATTTTGGTCTTCCCTGCGCCAATTGAGGTGATGTCAAGCCTTTACACCAGCTATTCAAATTCTTGGTACTCTACAGCCAATCCATCAATGTCATCCGGAAAACATAGGTTGAAGATTGCTTTACCCCCTATACAGACTTGCCTTCATGGTCTGCAAGATCATCTGAAATGATGCGCTATAGGAAGATTGGAGAGAGTAGGCGTCCTTGGCGCACGCCGAGGGTTGATCTGAACCAGTTCCCGATGACACTGTTGTGGAGGATTGCACTGGTACCTTGTCCTACAGGCTTTTGATGACTTCAATAATGTTGGGGATGATGTACACTCTCGTGGTTGACCACAAAGGTGCATGCTAGACTCGGTCAAACGCTTTCTTGAAGTCTACAAACACATAGATGTTGGTGCTCCACTTACTTTACGCAGGTTATTCTGAGGTTGAAAAGCTGCTCTGTGGCACTTGGCCCTGCCCTGAATCCTGCTTGTTCTTCAGCTATGATTTATTCATGTTGGGGTTTCAACCTGTTGAGTATTATTTGCAGGAGGATCTTGTTGGGATGGCTGATAAGGCTTTTTTGGGAAGAGTGATGACAAGCGACTGAGTCTGTCGGTTAGAACACTCCCCACTCTGCCAGATCTTGTTACAGATAATGGCGAGGGCATCAATCATCGCTTCTCCTCCTGCCTGAAGCAATTCTGCGGGTATGTCGTCCACTTCCGCTGACTCCTCCTTCTTCTGCTGCTTCAACTTCTTCTCTGAGAACTGGGAGGATTTTTACTTCTTACCTGTTAAGGGGACATGCTAGAACTGATGGGTCTCCATTTGGTGTATGGTTGTTAAGATCATAGCAGTACTCTGTCCATCTATTCAAGACTTCTTGTTCTTCTGTAAGGCATATGCCAGACTTTCTTTGGATCGTGTAGACCTTGGGCGGTTTAACACTTGTCAGCCGCTTTACAGTCTGGTAGGCCTTCTTGCTGTTATTCTTGTTCAGACTGTTCTCTATTTCCTGGCTTTGATCTTCTATCCACATTTAATTTTATTTATTTATTTAGCTAGTTAGTTAGTTAATCATTGTTGTACAGCACCCTTGGGACCATCGTCTGACGATCAGACAACTGAGCACAATCGTGGGTGACCGGATATGTGGAGTAGGGACGTAGTGCTGTGTGGCTATATTTGGTAGCCGGGAGCTTAGGATACTATTTATTTATTTTATTTTATCGTTCTTATATTTAACGCTTTTCCACCTCACGAGACATGAGCGTCAGGGTCTTTAAAGCCCGTGAGAGGAATGCGAGGATGCACAGACTAGGGATTGGTCTATTCTATCATCCGAAAGAGTAATTTATTCATTTCTGTTTCTGAAGGACCATAATTGTGTCTGTTTAATAAATCAGGTTGGTTATAATCACATTTGCCACACTCTTTACCATTGTCGCGGTGCGACGTGAAATAAATAAGAAGTAGGGCAGTGATTAAGATAAATACGTAGATGGACTCGGATTGGTAGATAATCCTAGTACAGTGTGTGTGTGTGTGTAGAGGGAGCGGTTCCATAGCTGCCAAACCGGCCAGAACCAGTTGGTGAGCTCTCAAAAGTTTGAAATGCGAAGTCGCAATGTGACAGGGGTAAGAACGAGGCAGAACAGAGGGAGAAAGCCTTGGAGAAGGTTGTTTCTAAGTGTAAAGCTGTATTCTCTGAAGGTGATAGAGGACGTAGGTAAACCAGAAAAGTGTTTAATACGTGACAGTAAGAAGGGACAGGGAGTGTGTTATAAAGTATAATAACTTGTAGTCCTTCTTTTGTCGGAAGTGGTAGTACCAGGGAAGCTTATTGCTGGGACCTGTCAACGAATAATTAGTTGTCAGTAAGATAAGCTGAGAATAGTGTTTGCCAGTGTCATTGACGCCAGTTAGGTGTGAGTTTATGCGACGGCATAATATGCAGTGACAGCTGGACTCATTATTGGGTAGCTACTACTAGCGCAGGATAGGCCTGTGCCGGTGACTTGCCACACGTTGGAAGTCAGTTCTATCTACCTTTTGTCACTTGGCCAGTGATTCTCTGTTTCTCAGTCAAGAGCCGAATTGGGTGAGTAATGCCTGAATATTTGGTGGTCCTGTATTGTGCGCGCATGCTTGTGAGAGTGCATTACCTGTGTGAGGGTGGACGGCGTGGTTGTGTAAACAGGGAACGTATGTTGCGTGAATGCTGGTGTACAGGGAGAGTTGCATGCTAGCGGGTGGAAGGTGGAGTATGAGAGGGAGACCTGTCATGGTTGCCTCCAGTGAATTCTGGTTATGTTTAGGCCTTGAATTAGTATGATAAATGGTATTATGATATGCTTACATGTATTATGAATAGCCAGATGGCATGTAATCTCTTTTTCAGGGTTTTTCTTATTGTTGCATATATATTGTTTATTGTGCGTGGAGATTGACAGAATTGACGGAGAGATGACACTCTAGGGGAGTGTGGAGAAGAGGGGGGAGGGGGTGATCGTCGAGGGGGATGGTAGGGATGGTGAGGACGAGGGGGGATGAGACATTGTACTGTAGCCTGTCATAAATGGTTGCAGGCTCGCGGTGTCACCTTACATCATCGCTTTGAGGATCTCTGTTTCTCACCGATCTTCATATCATTCTTCTCTTCTTTCATCGTGAGGGCGGCCATCATGCCGGACTTCTTCTACGACGTCATGGAATGCTGCTGGCCTGGTCTTCTCCGGATGTCAACAAAGCCACGTGATGCAACGCAGATGACAGTGGTGTTGTATAACCATAGGTGCTGACTTCACTAGGACTTCTGGCAGTTAGTCTGCTATTGTATCAGCGGAAGTCTCATCTGGGAATTCAGGCCAGTACCGTCCTTTCATACCATCCCCATTCATTCCCCTCCCTCCTTCTTATTATTGAACAGTTTATTCTATAATATATTGAGAACTTGGTGCAGTTTCTGTGCAGAGAACATTCGGTAGGGTTTGTGGAACTCTGGACATTATTATTTTCCAGTGACTGTGTTACAGAGGCTCTGGGACTTATATGCAAGAATTCTATTCTAGATGATGTGTTATTATAATTATTATCATGGGTATGCAAGTGGGTATGCATGTTGTATGAATAAAGTGTGACAGTGATTGTGATCATCCTCTTCTGTTATCATTTTGTGGTTTGTGTTTGTGGTTGTCTCTTCTCGTCTCAACAACTATAGGTGACCGCCAGCGGACATTTTGATTGAGAGTGTGACAGTTATATGTTTGTACGATAGCGAGAGTGATTGTGGTCCGCTGTTGCGCGTCAATTGGTGGAGATGCCGGGGACCTAGTGTGGTGTAGACCAGCTAGCCCCATAGTTACCTAGTTGTTGAGTGTCTTGTCCTGTGTGTGTCTGTTTACATCTCATCGTGTGTGGTTGCCTGTGCTGATCCTTAGTGTGTTTGTGTGGGTGATTGAATGCGCGCCGGTGGGTGGTTGGAGGGAGTCCGGGAAGCTGTACGGCGAAGGGACCCGGGACCACCAAGTGTTCGGGCGTACGACATTACTTACACTTTCGTGCTTCGTGATTAGTAGACAAGCGACTGATGAGTTGCACCACTGCGATTTAGTATAGTTGTTTGGAGTAGGTTGTTAGGGTGTAGATTTAGAGTTAGGATAGATTAGAGTATAAGGTAGGCAAAAACTTTGGTCAGTATTTTTATTATCATGTCTTATCAAGGAGATTTAAGCCCTGTTGCTGCACATACACGCAGTCGTGAGCAGGCAAGATCAGAGAGGAAATCTCGAAGAGACTTGAGTGGGAGAAGGAGGATGGCTGAAGTGTATAGAACCCCTTCACCCTCGGTGGGGGATTATCCTGATGTTCCTAGCCAAGTCTATGGTTCTCTCTATCAGGTAACCAGTACCACAGAGTCGACCACTAGAAGTGAGGCGTACATGGATACAGAACTAAAGGTCATAGCATCCGGAGAGTACACATTTAGCAAAATGGGCTATGGGGGTGGTACTACAGACGCTGGAGGTTATGGCGGGTTTGGTGTGTCACAGGTAGGCCAAGATGCCCCGGTAAGCAAGGGGGAGGATGTGGGACTAGAGAAATACCTAAGGATAGGCAAGGATCTTGATCTGAAGGGCAAAGATCTTATTGAGTTTGCCAGAGAAGAGAGCGAGAGACATTTTGAAAGAGAGGAGCGAGAAAGGGCGAGACAACTTGAGCTAGAATTAGCCAGAATTAGGGTTCAAGAACCTAAAGCCAAAACCGACACCCAGTTCGCGTCAATGGAATTTAGACTTCCATTTTTGGAAGATAAAGATGATTTGGAGTCCTACTTAGCTCAATTTGAAAGATTCGCAAAAATTCAAAATTGGAGGAAAGATTCATGGGCTGTCAGGATGGGTACTCTGTTGAAGGGAAAAGCTCGACAGGTGTATGTAGGTCTGACTGATGAGGAAGCAGCAAACTATGATGTTCTGAAAGAAGCATTGTTGATCTGTTTCAAACTTACAGCAGAGTCTTACAGGAAAAAGTTTCGCACGACACGTCGTGATGGGAACGAGACCTACAGACAGCTGGTTGCCAGGTCCAGGTTATACCTGTCAAGATGGTTGAGCTTAGCAGGTAAGACTGCTACCTTTGATGATTTGCAAGACTTAGTTCTCATGGAGCAACTAATGGATAATTTGCCTGCAGACTTATCCACATTCATCAGAGAGAGGAAACCAGGAAATGTAGAAGAGGCTGCAACTCTCGCTCAGCAATACACCGACGCTCGGGCGGCCATTACAGTGTCCGGCAGGAGACCTCAGCAGGAAAGGGGAGGTCAGCAGTCAGTGAAGGATAATTTGAAGACATCCAATGTCACGTCACGTAGAGACCAGACGGCGTCCAAACTCTGCTACAAGTGCAAACAGCCAGGACATTTTCAGAGAAATTGTCCTACATTGCGGAGGTCAGGGGGAGGAGTAAGCAACGTGACAGAGGCTAGTGCTATGCCGCAAGTGAACGAGTTCAGATGTGAAGTCAAAGTGAATGGAATTCCGACATCAGCTTTGCGTGACACAGGCGCTGAAATCCTATGTGTCAGACAGGAACTGGTAAAGAATGGTTTGACCGGATGGCAAAGAGACGTTTTCCTTGCATCATCGAACCATGTGGAACGAGTTTGGACAGCATGGGTAGATTTAGAATCCCCATATTTCACCGGAGAAGTGGAAGCAGCTCTGATCCCAGGTTTGATGGTTGGGGTGCTGATACCCAACTGCGTCAAAAACATCTCAGGAGAGAAGTTTGATGTTCCAGTGTTTCCAGTGCAACGACACTACAGGTGTGCTGCTCAGGTCCAAACCCGGGCTCAGGAAAAAGCTGAAAAGGAATTACCTGAAAAGTTGGTAGTGTCAGAACCCACGCAACTGAACATGACACCACGGAAACTGCAAGAGCTCCAGAACGCAGACGACTCATTGGCCAGAGTTCGCCACTTTGCTGATGAGAAGTTACCTCACATACAACATCGGACTGGTAGGGTAGCTTTTGTCCGGAAAAGAGGATGTGTGTACAGAGAGTACTCAGGACGTGATGGAGTGGATTACACACAATTGGTGGTGCCCAAAAGTTTAAGGAAAGAAGTCATGCGACTTGCACATGATCCTCCCATGGGTGGTCATCTTGGTACCAAAAAGACCCAGGACAGAATATGGAACCAGTTTTATTGGCCAGGGATGTGTCAAGACATTCGCCAGTACTGCCGAACGTGTGATACCTGTCAGCGTACTACACCTAAGGGCAACGTGCGAAGAATACCCATTGGATCTATGCCCATTGTGAAAGAGCCATTTCAGAGGGTTGGAATTGACTTGATAGGCCCCATCAAACCATCTTCTGAAAGGGGGCATCGATATATACTGGTGGTGGTGGATTTCGCAACAAGATACCCTGAGGCGGTACCTCTCAGAAGGATAGACACGGACACTGTAGCCGAAGCTCTTTTTGAGATGTGGACGAGAGTGGGCGTACCAGAGGAAATCCTTACGGACAATGGAACACAGTTCGTCGGCGAGGTGATGAAGGAGATCAACAGGACTCTGACCATCAAAGGATTGCGTACAACACCATACCACGCCCAATGCAACGGCTTGGTAGAACGTTTCAATGGGACACTGAAGAGCATGTTGAGGAAATTATGTCAGGAGCAACCTCGAGAGTGGGATAGATTCATTCCAGCGTTGCTGTTCGCCTACAGGGAGGTTCCGCAAGAATCGTTGGGGTTTTCCCCATTTGAACTACTTTATGGCAGAACAGTTCGTGGGCCAATGCAGATTCTGCGACAGCTCTGGACAAGGGAAGATCAGACTCCTGAACGTAGAACGATCGCGGAGTATGTGGTGAACTTACGCAACAGGATAGAAGCAACGTGTGAGTTGGCTCACCAAAACCTGCGGCAAGCCACTACGCGTCATGCGAAGAACTTCAATGCCAAAGCAGTCGATCGGCAATTCAAAGTGGGCGAGCAGGTGTTATTGTTACTATCTACAAAGAAGAACAAGATGGAAGTAGCATGGCAAGGACCGTATGAGATTTTACAGCGAGTTGGTCAGTGCGATTACCGCATTCTGCGGAACAGGAAGAGATGTTTATACCACGCCAACCTACTCAAGCTGTACCATCCAAGGACGGAATCGATCCCAACAGTTGGAGTGGTGATTCAAGAGGAACAGGAAGAACCATTGGAAGCATCAGGTTATGGTCAGGAGGTACCACTGATTCCATTGCGTGCAACCGAAGGACCAGGAGATGTAGATATCTGTCCGGATCTGGATAGCGTAAAAAGGGCTCAACTACAAAAACTGTGTGGAGAATTTGGAAAGGTACTCGCCGATCTTCCTCAGAGGACAGCAAAACAAGTGGTCTGGACAGGGGAGTGCCAGAAGGCGTTTGACAAACTTAAACGGTTGTTGACTAATGAGCCTGTAGTCAAACTACCAAACTTTGAGAAAACCTTCATCTTGAGAACCGATGCCTCGGATCAAGGGATAGGAGCCGCGTTGCTGCAGGAGAGTGAAGATGGACTACACCCCGTGGGGTATGCCAGCAAGAAACTGCTGCCAGCCGAAAAGAAGTATTCGACCATTGAAAAGGAATGTTTGGCGGTGGTTTGGGGAGTCAAGCGGTTCGAGCCATATCTGTTCGGACGACACTTCATCATCGAGACGGACCATCATCCTCTTCAGTATTTGCAGAGAACACAGCCAGCAAATTCTAGACTGACAAGATGGGCGCTGCAACTGCAAGTTTACTCATTTGAAGTGAGAGCGATCGCAGGAGCAAAGAACTTGGAAGCAGATTATCTGAGTAGATCCATGGAATGAGAAATGAAGTTGAACTCAGCAAGCTTCGTCTTGAGGGGGAGGTTTGTCGCGGTGCGACGTGAAATAAATAAGAAGTAGGGCAGTGATTAAGATAAATACGTAGATGGACTCGGATTGGTAGATAATCCTAGTACAGTGTGTGTGTGTGTGTAGAGGGAGCGGTTCCATAGCTGCCAAACCGGCCAGAACCAGTTGGTGAGCTCTCAAAAGTTTGAAATGCGAAGTCGCAATGTGACAGGGGTAAGAACGAGGCAGAACAGAGGGAGAAAGCCTTGGAGAAGGTTGTTTCTAAGTGTAAAGCTGTATTCTCTGAAGGTGATAGAGGACGTAGGTAAACCAGAAAAGTGTTTAATACGTGACAGTAAGAAGGGACAGGGAGTGTGTTATAAAGTATAATAACTTGTAGTCCTTCTTTTGTCGGAAGTGGTAGTACCAGGGAAGCTTATTGCTGGGACCTGTCAACGAATAATTAGTTGTCAGTAAGATAAGCTGAGAATAGTGTTTGCCAGTGTCATTGACGCCAGTTAGGTGTGAGTTTATGCGACGGCATAATATGCAGTGACAGCTGGACTCATTATTGGGTAGCTACTACTAGCGCAGGATAGGCCTGTGCCGGTGACTTGCCACACGTTGGAAGTCAGTTCTATCTACCTTTTGTCACTTGGCCAGTGATTCTCTGTTTCTCAGTCAAGAGCCGAATTGGGTGAGTAATGCCTGAATATTTGGTGGTCCTGTATTGTGCGCGCATGCTTGTGAGAGTGCATTACCTGTGTGAGGGTGGACGGCGTGGTTGTGTAAACAGGGAACGTATGTTGCGTGAATGCTGGTGTACAGGGAGAGTTGCATGCTAGCGGGTGGAAGGTGGAGTATGAGAGGGAGACCTGTCATGGTTGCCTCCAGTGAATTCTGGTTATGTTTAGGCCTTGAATTAGTATGATAAATGGTATTATGATATGCTTACATGTATTATGAATAGCCAGATGGCATGTAATCTCTTTTTCAGGGTTTTTCTTATTGTTGCATATATATTGTTTATTGTGCGTGGAGATTGACAGAATTGACGGAGAGAGGACACTCTAGGGGAGTGTGGAGAAGAGGGGGGAGGGGGTGATCGTCGAGGGGGATGGTAGGGATGGTGAGGACGAGGGGGGATGAGACATTGTACTGTAGCCTGTCCTAAATGGTTGCAGGCTCGCGGTGTCACCTTACATCATCGCTTTGAGGATCTCTGTTTCTCACCGATCTTCATATCATTCTTCTCTTCTTTCATCGTGAGGGCGGCCATCATGCCGGACTTCTTCTACGACGTCATGGAATGCTGCTGGCCTGGTCTTCTCCGGATGTCAACAAAGCCACGTGATGCAACGCAGATGACAGTGGTGTTGTATAACCATAGGTGCTGACTTCACTAGGACTTCTGGCAGTTAGTCTGCTATTGTATCAGCGGAAGTCTCATCTGGGAATTCAGGCCAGTACCGTCCTTTCATACCATCCCCATTCATTCCCCTCCCTCCTTCTTATTATTGAACAGTTTATTCTATAATATATTGAGAACTTGGTGCAGTTTCTGTGCAGAGAACATTCGGTAGGGTTTGTGGAACTCTGGACATTATTATTTTCCAGTGACTGTGTTACAGAGGCTCTGGGACTTATATGCAAGAATTCTATTCTAGATGATGTGTTATTATAATTATTATCATGGGTATGCAAGTGGGTATGCATGTTGTATGAATAAAGTGTGACAGTGATTGTGATCATCCTCTTCTGTTATCATTTTGTGGTTTGTGTTTGTGGTTGTCTCTTCTCGTCTCAACAACTATAGGTGACCGCCAGCGGACATTTTGATTGAGAGTGTGACAGTTATATGTTTGTACGATAGCGAGAGTGATTGTGGTCCGCTGTTGCGCGTCAACCATAGCCAAACTATTCTAAACTAACTTCGGCGAATCTTCATTTTTACACAAACCAAGAGCTACTATTACTACTACTACTGCTGCTACTACTACTACTACTTCTACTACTACTGCTGCTGCTGCTGCTGCTGCTACTTCAACGGCTAATTCTATCATCATCATCATCATGTAAAGCGCGATTCCACATTTATGATTATTAAAATAAAAGGAACAAAATTACCAGCTACAACGACAGCAAAAGCAACAAGGACAGCAACAGCAACAATAACAACCACACAACTGCAAATACCAACCTTTGCCCACCATAGCACTTCATGTGAACGCCACAGATGAGGAATTCCTGCTCCTGGTTCACTCTTATGCCGCTCCTCTTTGAATACAGCGTGCTCCTCGTCTCTGCTAACGCCTCCACGCCCCTCAAAATCTGGGTGATGGCCATTAAGACGCCCAAGGTCAAGGTCAAGGTCAACGCCTCGCGGGGAAGAAGAAGACGGAACACCATAGCGAGCAGGGACGTCAGGCTGTCTGTGTGTATACCTAAGATGGAACGAAGGTAAATAATGATGATGATGATGATGATGATGATGATGATGATGATGATGATGATGATGATTTGATTTTTTTTACAGTAGTAGTAGTAGTTGTAGTAGTAGTAGTAGTAGTAGTAGTAGTAGTAGTAAAATAAATTTTGAACACCATAGTGAGCAAGGACGTCAGGCTGTCTGTGTGTATACCTAAGATGGAACGAAAGTAAATAATGATGATGATGATGATGATGATGATGATGATGATGATGATGATGATGATGATGATTTGATTTTTTTACAGTAGTAGTAGTAGTTGTAGTAGTAGTAGTTGTAGTAGTAGTAGTAGTAGTAGTAGTAGTAAAATAAAATTAATCAGGAGTAATCAGCGTGCGCTGAAAAGGAAGGTCTTAAAAAGTAAACGGCATTACGATTAATTTAAAACACACACACACACACACATACACACACACTCACACACACGCTCACACACCCACTCACTCACACATACACACAAACTTGCACATACACACACACACGCACACACACACACTTACACGCACTTATGTCAACAATGTATTTGAGAAATGTGGAAAGTATTATTACACTACTCGTATGAAAAAAAGAGAACACGGTGGCAACCACAGGGCCACGCAAACTCGTAGCAGATTGACTAACAACCATTCCATGCTATATAATAGACAACCTATGGGCTTACTCTTTTGGGCGCAATGAATAATATAAGCTTTCAACACACAGACCCACTCACATACAAACAACAAGTAATATTTTTGTATATAAGATCTTGATGTTTGTGATGATGTTTGAGATGTCATTTAATACTGGAAATTTAATATAGATGTAGTCTACTGTGTACTTGTTTTATCTATGTATGTATTGTTTTAATGTTTCATACCGATCAGCAATTGTATGTCATAATTTCTCTGTTGAGATAATAAAGTATTCTTGAACTTGAACTTGAACTTGAAACACACAGACACACATACGCACGCACCCACGCACGCACGATCACGCACGCACACACACACACACACAAGCAAATCGAAATAATCTCACATGAGTTGTTTAAAGGGACCACTCGCCAGATCGGTTTTAACATGCATAATGAATGTTGCCCCATTTAAAACATTACCTTGCAACAAAACCAACTCTTTGGAAGGTATAGTTGTTATATAAAATAACAAGTTCCGTAGGTTTTTGTGCCTATTAATAGCTACTGCGCTAGCCCTACAAATATCATGTAGTACAGCGTATTGGTGTACCGTTAAACAGGGGAAATCACTCCCTGTCACACCCCAAATGGAATATTCAAACTTTCGCTGTTGGTTCGAGCCACGAAAGCCTACGCCATCATTGTTTAAATGTAATAACAATGCGAATTGTAGGGTAAACCCGTGTTGGCCAGACGTAAACAAAGCCTTGGAATTGAGGCCTTGTTACATAAGCTGGTCAATAAAACCTGATGAAGTGACGTTTCAAAAGAACACTGACGTACGAGGAAGATTGTATCATTCTGTCATGACGATTCAATGGCTGTCACGTTTATTTTATTGTCCACGTTTTAATTACATTTCTTGTATCCAGGTCTTTTTCATCATCATCATCATCATCATCATCATCATCATCATCATCATCATCATCATCATCATTGTCACGGCTTAAGGCCTGGCATTTCCCTCCCTCACCATCCCTGCTCACTAACTAAACCCTCTATGTAAACAAACAACACAAAGTCCCAAGATGCAATCAAAACAATAATTTATTCAATCAAACCCGCACGCAAACTCACGCAAAATAAACAGATTCGCAGCATACAGTATTACATTGAAAGCAAAATGATGATGCAAGAAGGATGGATAAAGAAATCAAACAAAATGGAATGTTATAGTCAATCAATAACAAAGATGAATAACTAAATGATTATGATAATCCTTGCTATGAATCAGTTCTTGATTTCAAGTCCCCTTTCCTCTAATAAGTTATGAAGAATAAAACGTGTGCACAGTCTGTGTGTATGCTGGTTATCTAAAGAAGTGAGCTCACTTGCAACTTTGACACAACATAAGGATACTCATCGGTCAAGTGTTGAAGAACACTTTTGGGCGATCCAGTGCTGGTTACAAGTAGCGGTGTTTTCTCCCCTCGATCCTCCGGCCAAACGACGAGGCTACAGAGATCGAGGGTTGCTTGGAAGAAGAGAATGACGAAGGCTGATGGAGAAACCAAAAGCGGGGTGGACAGGTGACTTGGTGCTGGTCCCAAGATGTCCTGACGCTTCCACCCCTCGACCCTCTGGCAAAATGAAGCTTAGGCGACAGAGGTCGAGAGTGGACAAGTGCGTAGAACCAGCCCAGTGAGATGAACAGCAGAAGAAGTGCGACGAGAGGGTCAAACAAGCAAAACGATGTGGTGGTGGATGATGATGTAGTAGCAAACGTAAAACACAGGTTAGAAGATTAAAGAAGAGAAGACTCATCCTGAAATCAATGACATATCTTCAATTTCTCGTTCCCAGTTATAATGTCAACGACGATAGTCAATAAACCCCCATTCACTTCTTTTCCGATATGTCCGGTTATACAACCTCATTGATAAATTACGACCATCTCAGTTTCAACAAAATGAACGATGCAATATGCGCATTTACCAAATATACTAAATGTCAAAAGCATTTTTATTTACATATTATAAAAAACAACATTCAGTACGCATTCACGCAGCATGAGGTCGGACAATAATGCTATCCCCTTTTATTTTCCCATCATAGAACTACGTAAACAATGAACATAAAATGGACAACTGAAATTGGAGTCAAGCACACAACACATACATTCGCACCTAGCTCCTCACAAACAGTGGAAAAAGCGACAAGCCACTTACCAGTCCGTGCAGGTGAAAAGGTGGACACTCGACCCAGAGCAACTTGCCTAGACAACGATACTCTATTATAGACTAAGTCAACTTTGACACAAGAATCTATGGTCA
This sequence comes from Oncomelania hupensis, assembly GCA_036898135.1. Classification (NCBI taxonomy): domain Eukaryota; kingdom Metazoa; phylum Mollusca; class Gastropoda; order Littorinimorpha; family Pomatiopsidae; genus Oncomelania; species Oncomelania hupensis. The sequence goes on from CM072517.1 coordinate 70,695,472, forward strand.
CTGTAATAGTGCTAAACTATTAATACAGCTTTAGTCACACTCCATTATCACAGCTAGAATTCAAAAGAGAAAGAAAAACCTTAGAAAAAGGATCCAATCTTCTCAGCTTGGCGTTCAAAATAATAATGATTATAGAAAACTCACCAACTTTCAGATCTTGTTCTTTATTCTTACTAAAATTCATAAGCCCCGAGTACTGCCTATATAAAATCTCGTGAATCCCGTGCATAAAGAACGAATACGCAAAACAGGTCGCACTACCCAGTATAGAAAATATTCACTTTTTATATTCAGGTCATAGTACTTAGTTAATATAATATCTACTCGCGACATATCCCCCCCCTGAAGATTAAACAATAGTTTAATTCACAACTAAGTCGCGAACTTATCACCTTATCTTTGTACATCTTTACACATTCCTAGAGAGAAAATCTGCATCGACATTGTCGCGTCCAGCAATTGCTTCAATTGTGAAACTGTAGGGTTGCAACTGCAATGACCACCGCATGAGTCTCGGACTCTGAGGTTTGACTCGGTGTAACCATTGAAGTGGGCTGTGGTCAGTTTGCACTTTGAAGTGACGGCCCATCAGGAACTGACTATACTTCTGTATCCCAAAAACCACTGCAAAACATTCTTTCTCGATGGGAGAATAGTTCCTTTCAGCAGCATTCAGTTTCTTGCTGGCACAAGCCAACGGCTGTAGTCCGAAACCTTGATCCTGCAGTAACACCGCGCCCAATCCAACATCAGATGCATCAGTTCGAAGCACGAACTCTTTTGACCAATCTGGTAAACAACAAACTGGTTGACTGCTCAGACGCTCTTTCAGTTGTTCAAAAGCTTGCTGACAACGGTCTGTCCACTGCACTACACCTGCTTTGCCTCCCTTTGTCAGATCTGTCAGTGGAAGTGCGATTTCAGCGAAGTGAGGAATGAATCGTCGGTAAAACCCTACCAATCCTAAGAATGACTTCACTTGTTTCTTGGTTGTAGGAGGTTCCACTTGTCGAATCTTCTCCATCACACGTTCCAGTGGGACCATCTTGTTCTTCCCTACCATATGACCCAGGTACTCCACTTGAGCGAATCCGAGATAACACTTGGTCGGCCTAGCAGACAAATGAGCTTCTCGCAACCTTTGCAATACTTTCTGTAGTACATCCAGGTGACGTTCCTTAGTTTCTGTAGCTATCAGGATGTCATCCATGAAATTGTCAACGTCTTCAAGCTTGAGTGGTAACAGCAATGCTCGCATCATCCGGGAAAAACAAGCTCCTGCGGTCTTGAGTCCGAATGGCATCACCACAAACTGGAACTGACCCAAATCTGTCGTAAAGGCTGTTTTTGGACGGTCCTCCTGACGCACTGGAATCTGCCAGTACCCTCGGGATAAGTCGATCTTGGACAAGTACCTTGCTTTTCCTAACTTGGAGAACAGATACTCCACGTCGGGCAACGGTTCAGCATCAAAAATGACTTTCTTGTTCATACAGCGGAAATCGACGCAGAACCTGATCTTGTCATCTCTCTTCCTGACAAGAACTACTGGTGAACTGTAAGGGGATTGTGCTGGTTCAATCACTCCAAGTTTCAACATAGTCTCGACTTCTTTCCGAATGATCTCCTTGTGAGCAAATGGAATAGGGAACTGACGAGTCCGAACTGGGGTATCGTCTTCCATCCTGATCTCGCACTCTGCCAAGTTGGTCTTGAGAGGTAAGTCGGTCAAAATATCAGGAAACTGGGTGACTAGCTCTCGAATCTCCTCATGGATCGCTGGATTCTCTGGATCAAGTTGGATGTCCTTCACCGTTTCCTCTGCTTCCATAGGAAAAACTGGAAGTGGCTCCGAAATGATTTGCGCTTCCTCCTCATCCTCTGGTTCATCCAGAACTGCCACAGCAGCGATACCACTCTCTCGTTCTTTGTACTGTTGCAGAAGATTCACATGGTACGTTTTGACTTTGTCTCCAACCTGAATCTTGTAATCACAACTGCCTACTTTCCCCACTACACGATAAGGTCCTCTCCATGCCATCTTCAACTTGTTCTCCTTGCAAAGAGACAGAATCAGAACCTTACTTCCCACAGCAAAATTCCTGAGTTTCGCTTTCTTGTCGAAATGTTGCTTATTTCCGAAAGCTTCCTTGCTCAAGGACTCCTTAGCTATCTTGCAAGTTTCTTCGACCTTTTCTCTCAAGTCGATAACGTGCTTCAGAGCCGACTTGACTTCTCCCTTCTGGGTTTCACGTGTCCACAGTTCTCTCAAAACTTGCATTGGTCCTCGCACAGTATGACCGTACAACAACTGGAAAGGCGAAAACTTGGTGCTTTCCTGAGGAACCTCACGGTACGCGAACAACAACGCCGGGATATAGCGATCCCATGACTTGGGTTTCTCGCTGCACAGCTTCTTGATCATCGATTTGAGTGTCTGGTTGAAACGTTCAACTAGCCCATTGCACATGGCGTGGTATGGTGTAGTCAAATTTCCTTTCACTGCAAGCAATCGATACACCTCCTGCCTCACTTCGGAAGTAAACTGTGATCCTCGATCAGATAACACTTCTCCAGGAATACCTAATCTGGTCCATATCTCCCACAAAGTTTCGGCGATGGTTCCGGCCTTGATGTCTTTCAGAGGAATGGCTTCTGGATATCGAGTTGCATAGTCCACCATCACAAGAACGTAGCGGTGGTTGCGCTCCGAACAAGGAATGATTGGTCCAATCAGATCAACAGCAACCTTTTCAAATGGCTGGTCGACCAAAGGCATGCTGACCAAATTTGCTTTTGGGATCCTCCCCTTCGGCACCGCCCTCTGACATGCGTCACAGGTCTGACAGTAGCGTCGAATGTCTCCTGACATACCTGGCCAGTAGAAATCAACCCACACACGATGCTGAGTTCTCCTTGCTCCCAAATGTCCACTCATCGGGGTATCATGCGCAAGTTTCATGACATCTTTCTTGAGTGACTGAGGAACACAAACTTGCTCGAACGTCCTATTCCCTTCTTTGACTTTGCGCATCAGAATACCTTTCTTCCTGATGAAAGATGCTTCACTCTTCTTCCTCCCACGACCTTTGACTATCTCCTGAGAATCTGCTGACTTCTGTGCCCTAGCCAACGCAGGATCTTCTCTCTGTAGTCTACCTAGTTCATCCGGTGTGATGTCCAATCCCGAAACTCTTTTGACTGGCAAAGGAACAGTTTCTTTCTCTCGTGCAATCTGTGCTCTTGTTTGCACCGCAGATAACAGTTTGCGATCAGCGTAAACTGGAATCTTCACACTCTCTCCATCTGCGAACACGACTGTGTTGCCAATCACAACATCATGACATAACTGATCCGCTACTAGTACCTGAACCCTTCCTCTAACCCATGGAGATTCTATCAGTACTGAGGCAACAGGGTATTCCCTAGTGACGGATGGATCAGCCAATGACACTCGATGTTTGATTCCTGCGAGTAGATCTTCTTCAGAGACAAACTTGGACGAAACAACGCATAGTTCAGCTCCAGTATCTCTCAAGGCAATAACTGACTGACCATTCAGTGTGACTTTTGCTTCCGGAACAAGCTCCAAACGATCGCATCGGTCGCAGAGTACGGGCACTTCCTTCCTAGTTGCATCTGCAGCTCCTGTACGCATAGCTCTGACCTTCTTGCTCTTTGGACAATTCCTTCTGAAGTGTCCTTTTTCTCCACATTCGAAACATGTGACTTCCTTACTTGTGCCACCCCCCTTTGCTATCTGTCTGAGACTTGGTCTTGCTCGCTTCACCAGCTGAACTTTGAGAACGTGGTTGCTTCTGCTTCTTACTATCTTGTGCCAAACTTCCTCTGTCGTCGCGGACAGCTCGACGTGCTTGAACTCGGACATCTGCCACTGTCGCGGCTTCCTCCGAAGTAGTGACTTTGTGTTCTCTGACAACAATCGCCAAATCCGGATTCAGTGTGGACATGAACTGTTCAAGCACAAAAACATCCAGCACTCGGTCAGGATCTGTGGAATCTACTTTTGCTAAACAGAACCATCTCGCTAACGTTTGCTTCATCCGTTTCACAAACGATGGAAAGTTCTCAGATGTTTCCTTCTTCATGGACCTGAACTGCCTACGGAAATAATCAGCATCTCTCCTGAATCGAAACAACAATGCGGTCTTCAGTGCTTCGAAATCTTTGGCATCGTCCGGTGTCAACTGCAAAAATGTCTCCCTTGCAGCTCCCTGAAGCAATGGGACCAATCTGCTTGCCCATGTATCTTTGGCCCACTTGTGCATAGTTGCCACACTCTCAAAATGAAGTAAGTATTGATCAATGTCATCTTTCTCGTCGAAAGAAGGTAGCTTTACTCTATATCCTCCATCGGAATTTTTACTCGTTTGAGACTGAGTCAATACTTCCCTCGTGAGCTCTATTTCCTGTTTCCGGAGATCCTCTTGCTGTTGCATTTCCTGTTTTCGAAGTTTTTCCTGTTGTTGTAGCTCCTGTTTACGAAGATCTTCCATTCTCTGCATCTCCTCTCGACGGAGTTCTTCGATCCGTGCTTCCTTTTTCTCTTGCCTCCGTATCTCTTCACGCCTAAGCTCTCCTTGCTGTTGAATCTCGTCTCGGCGCATTTTTAACTCTTCCCGACGGAGCTCGTCCTGACGTTGCTTCTCTTCGTCAGCTCTCGCTAATTCGCTCGCCAATCTGACGACTTCTTGTCCCATGGTCATGCCTGAACTGACCAGCATGGTTATGTAGTCCTTCAGCCTGGCACCTTTACTATCTGAACCAGCTGTAGCTCCTACACCCCATGACGGTGAAAATGTATGTCCCTTCGTCTTCGATCTTGCAGATTCAGACGGTGTAGACGGCTCATCCTGAGTACGTGCGTTCTCCTCTTGGTACAACTTAACATACGTGTTGTCGACGCTTGTCGTGGTAGTAGTGTCAACTGAACTTGCTACTGGCATGGCAGGTGGTATCAATCTCAGCTCTTCTACATCCGATGCTTTAGAAGCCATGGTTGGTTGATATACTAACCCAGACCTTAACTCCATATGCCTACCCCCTTGCTAACGCCTAAGTTCCCTACCAAACAAAATTCCTAACTAATAAAAACTACCTTCAGAAGTAAGATGACAAGCTGCCACGAGCGAGTGTCCGTCCCCTGGCCACGAGCACGAACCGGCAAGAAAGCTCCCCACTCTCCCCACCGCTGCTCCTCGTTGAAGCTAGGTGATGCCCACTGCACCACGGCTCCAGGCGCCCGCCAACCTCCCACTGAAAACAGTTTCAAGCACACCCCAATCTCACAAACACAAAATTATAACGGATTGCACCTTCCTAAACTATCAACACTATGCTAATCTGCTATCACGTCGGGGTCACCAAATATGTCACGGCTTAAGGCCTGGCATTTCCCTCCCTCACCATCCCTGCTCACTAACTAAACCCTCTATGTAAACAAACAACACAAAGTCCCAAGATGCAATCAAAACAATAATTTATTCAATCAAACCCGCACGCAAACTCACGCAAAATAAACAGATTCGCAGCATACAGTATTACATTGAAAGCAAAATGATGATGCAAGAAGGATGGATAAAGAAATCAAACAAAATGGAATGTTATAGTCAATCAATAACAAAGATGAATAACTAAATGATTATGATAATCCTTGCTATGAATCAGTTCTTGATTTCAAGTCCCCTTTCCTCTAATAAGTTATGAAGAATAAAACGTGTGCACAGTCTGTGTGTATGCTGGTTATCTAAAGAAGTGAGCTCACTTGCAACTTTGACACAACATAAGGATACTCATCGGTCAAGTGTTGAAGAACACTTTTGGGCGATCCAGTGCTGGTTACAAGTAGCGGTGTTTTCTCCCCTCGATCCTCCGGCCAAACGACGAGGCTACAGAGATCGAGGGTTGCTTGGAAGAAGAGAATGACGAAGGCTGATGGAGAAACCAAAAGCGGGGTGGACAGGTGACTTGGTGCTGGTCCCAAGATGTCCTGACGCTTCCACCCCTCGACCCTCTGGCAAAATGAAGCTTAGGCGACAGAGGTCGAGAGTGGACAAGTGCGTAGAACCAGCCCAGTGAGATGAACAGCAGAAGAAGTGCGACGAGAGGGTCAAACAAGCAAAACGATGTGGTGGTGGATGATGATGTAGTAGCAAACGTAAAACACAGGTTAGAAGATTAAAGAAGAGAAGACTCATCCTGAAATCAATGACATATCTTCAATTTCTCGTTCCCAGTTATAATGTCAACGACGATAGTCAATAAACCCCCATTCACTTCTTTTCCGATATGTCCGGTTATACAACCTCATTGATAAATTACGACCATCTCAGTTTCAACAAAATGAACGATGCAATATGCGCATTTACCAAATATACTAAATGTCAAAAGCATTTTTATTTACATATTATAAAAAACAACATTCAGTACGCATTCACGCAGCATGAGGTCGGACAATAATGCTATCCCCTTTTATTTTCCCATCATAGAACTACGTAAACAATGAACATAAAATGGACAACTGAAATTGGAGTCAAGCACACAACACATACATTCGCACCTAGCTCCTCACAAACAGTGGAAAAAGCGACAAGCCACTTACCAGTCCGTGCAGGTGAAAAGGTGGACACTCGACCCAGAGCAACTTGCCTAGACAACGATACTCTATTATAGACTAAGTCAACTTTGACACAAGAATCTATGGTCACTGTAATAGTGCTAAACTATTAATACAGCTTTAGTCACACTCCATTATCACAGCTAGAATTCAAAAGAGAAAGAAAAACCTTAGAAAAAGGATCCAATCTTCTCAGCTTGGCGTTCAAAATAATAATGATTATAGAAAACTCACCAACTTTCAGATCTTGTTCTTTATTCTTACTAAAATTCATAAGCCCCGAGTACTGCCTATATAAAATCTCGTGAATCCCGTGCATAAAGAACGAATACGCAAAACAGGTCGCACTACCCAGTATAGAAAATATTCACTTTTTATATTCAGGTCATAGTACTTAGTTAATATAATATCTACTCGCGACAATCATCATCATCTTCATCATCATCGTCGTCGTCATCATCTTCATCATCTTCATCATCTTCTTCATCATCATCATCGTCTTCATCATCATCATCATCATCATCATCATCATCATCATCATCATCATCATTATCATCATCATCATCATTATCATCATCATCATATATTACCACTCTCCATTGGATCTGTTCGCCTTTTCGCTGTCACTATTTTATTATAACCAAATCAATCATGCCTGGCCACAACTCTATGTTGACATTAAAATGGAACATTTACTTGTTCTTTAAGATTAAATAATGTCGTGTCGTTTATTTTACTTTTCATTACAACCTTCATTAGATCTTGTTGCCTTTTCGCTTGCCTGACTATCAGGTAAAAAGCGCGATTACTGTTTTATTATAACCAGATGAATCATCTATTGCCACTTTCATCTTTTGTCAGTCGACATTATAACGGAACATTTACTCGTTATTTAAGATTACATAATGCCATCTCGACGTTTATTGCATTCATTTCAATTTTATTCTAAACCTTAATAGTAGGCCTACTAGTATTTATCTGTGAAAAATATTAGTACCTTAGTACGAACATATTTTTATAAAGTAAAATCATGCAACAAACATCGACAGGAAAATAAATATAATAACAACAACACATTATCTAAACTAAAATAAAAAGAAAGAATACACACACACACACACACACACACACATACACAAACGCACAACTAAGAAGTGAACAAAAAGAAACAAGCAACTCATAATATTTTTATATCGAAAAAATCCTTCCACATTTACACTGTCATGCTTTCTTGCAGCTTAAAATAAATTTAAAAAATAAATAAACAAACAAAAAATAATAAAATAAAAATACATTTAAAAAATGTTAACAAATAAATAAATTAATTAATGGAAATAGTAAGCAATTAAATACAGATAGACTGACAATATATTAAAATTAAGTAAGTAAGTAAGTAGAAAGTAAGTAAAAGAAACGTTTTACATACAGATGATCAAGAAAACTAAAGGTAATTAAAATACCAAGAATGCACATTGGGTAGTTTGATTTAAGTGCTTCTCCTTCTCCCCACTCCCCAAACTTTCCCTCCCCCCACCTTCCCTCTCTCTCTGTCTATGCCAGTCTCTCTGTCTCTCTCTCTGTCTATCTGTCTATGTCTGTCTGTCTCTCTTTATCTCTGTCTCTCTGTCTCTCTGTGTGTGTCCATCTGTCTATACCAGTCTCTCTGTCTCTCTCTGTCTTTCTGTCTATGCCTGTCCGTCTGTCTGTCTGTCTCTCTCTCTGTGTCTATGCCAGTCTCTCTGTCTCTCTCTTTCTGTCTATCTGTCTATGCCTGTCTGTCTGTGTGTGTCTCTCTCTGTGTCTATACCAGTCTCTCTGTCTGTCTGTCTCTCTCTCTGTGTCTATCGGTCTATGCCAGTCTCTCTGTCTGTCTGTCTCTCTCTGTCTATCTGTCTACGCCTGTCTGTCTGTCTGTTTGCCTCTCTCCCCCTCTCTCTCTCTGTCTCTCTCTGTCTCTATCTCTCTGATATATATATAACTTAATAAATGAATATGTAATCGTATTAATAACTACATACATACATTCATCCATACATACACAAAATATATATAAACATATATACATACATTAACACATTTTATACGGATATTTCAACATCAACCAGCAAGTAAATAAACTGTACCTAATACCTCTTAAAAAAATCACAAGTATTATTTTTATGTTAAATTAATTACAAATACACATAAAATAACAAGTGTAACCAGTGGGAAACAACAACAAAATACAACATCCTAAAACGAAAGAAATTAACGAGCGGAACTTAATTTGTTTAGTTTTTAAAAAAAGAAAAAGGACAGGCACCTAATAATAATAATAATAATAATAATAATAATAATAATAATAATAATAATAATAATAATAATAATAATAATAATAATAATAATAATAATAATAATAATAATAATAATAATAATATATTTTCTAAAGCGCGATTCCAGCCAACCGTCAGCTTAAGGCGTTTACACGCACACACATACATTGGCAGATTAACATAATTATCTTCCTATCCTATCCTATCCTATCCTATCCTATCCTATCCTATCCCATAACTCGGAAGTCGTAGGGGCACCACAGATGATCGTTTAACCAGCGTACTCCGTCTTTCCCACCGCGTGATAATTATCTTACAACATCTAATATGGCATGTCTTAATTGGAAGGACGGTTCCTGGAGGTTCTCACATCCACAACCTAGGTCCCTGAATCTTTTTGGACAAAAAAAAGGCTCATGAAACTGGTTTGGAGATATGAGAACCCGAAACAAGGTTCGTGATCCTCCACAGACCTTCCATTTAAGACAGACCATTATAAAAACAGGGGTGGGGGGTGGGGTGGACACATGTATACTAAAAGAAAGATGTACATGTACAAACATTAAATATTCAAGTTATAGTAAAAACACGACGAAACAGCAAAATAGTTACAGACGAAATAGGTACCTTTTTTAACAAATAAAAACATATACAACGCACAAGCTACAAATATCATTGATTGTAGATTGTAAATATGACAGTCATAACATTAAACCATACACAGAGTCAAAGGGAAAAAACAATGCAGTTGGAAAGAAAATGGCATTGTACTACAACTTGTTTGATAGAGTAATATACAACCTATAAATATCACCACGTTGTGCACGCTGGGTCGAGGAAACAAGTAACTGCCAGTCCCTCACTCCACTGTTCCACAGTCACTTTAAATGCAAACCGGTTTTCTTCTCCTCCAATCGAATGCGCTGACAAAGTTATTGCCTGTAGCCAATCAGAAACTTCAATTTAACTATCCCTCCCTACCCTTGGCTGGTCTGCAGGCCAAGTTATGGATGCGTAACACAGATTATTCAAATTATTCATGCTTTGTGTATTTTCATGGGATGGCTGGAGTCGAGTCTTATTGCTAATAGCCCCATTCTCTTAAATGAAGACTGGTGGAAGCGGTTCTTTGATGATATTTTTCTGCTCTGGGCAGGTTCTGATTCTGAAATTAGAACAGTTTACCCGGTACATAAACAACATTCATCCGTCGATTACATTCACTGTCAACTCCTCTTGCACTCATATTTCTTTCTTAGACCTCAGTGTCTCTTTGGAGAATGGCTTCCTTGAAACAGACCTGTATAGTAAGCCGACAGACGCGCACGCCGCGCTGCACTATAGTTGTGACCACCCCCGACACTGCAAAGACTACCTTCCGTACAGCTTGCTTCTGTCAGCGCGACGTCTGTGTACTAGAAAGACAGACTTTGAAAAGCGCTGCCCTGAGCTGACAGATCAGCTCCTTAAGAGAGGATATCGCCCCCCACCCCCTTCCTCCTCCATCTACCCACCCCAACATTATCAACAAGGCAGCCAAGAGTGACCGCGCTATGTTCAGGCAGCAGACCCTCTGTTCTAAAGCTAAAAGAGTCCACAGAATACCCTTTGTAATTACACACAACCCTGCAAATCCGCCGCTGCGCAAATGGCCAGCAGAGAATCCAATCGCTGTGCATAAAAGTACGGGTATGCGTGAAGCCATGCCTTGGGTACCGGGTACTCGACAGCTACTACATTGCGTAAAGTTTACTCTTGCGTGCATGAGTCTGATTCTCATTAGTTAGTTCAATCATTTATTTCCTTATTACTTTTT
>CM072517.1:70708736-70718736 GCA_036898135.1 Oncomelania hupensis
ACCATAGCAGCGTGACCTTTGATCCTATTTCTGAATGAACCACGCGGCTTCAAGAGTGCGTCGTTGGTGTCTGGGCTAGGGTAGGGTAGGCTAGGAGAGGATAGGATAGGGTAGGGTAGGGTAGGGTAGGCTAGGAGAGGATAGGATAGGGTAGGGTAGGGTAGGGTAGGCTAGGAGATGATAGGATAGGGTAGGGTAGGGTAGGGTAGGCTAAGGTAAGGTAGGGTAGGCTAGGCTATGATAGGATAGGGTAGGGTAGGGTAGGGTAGGTAGGGTAGGCTAGGGTAGGGTAGGGTAGGGTAGGGTAGTGTAGGATAGGGTAGGGTAGGGTAGGATAGGGTAGGGTAGGGTAGGATAGGGTAGGGTAGGACCGGGTATGATAGGGTAGGCTAGGCTAGGCTAGGCTAGGGTATTGTATCAGCTTAAATCGAAAACACGTACCGGGCATTTTTTTAAATGGACTCTACCTCTTACCGGCTTTGATAGATGTTTCTGTTAGCTCAAGAGGGGTGGCTAGGCTAGCAGTTACTATAAATAGGCACCCAAACTACGAAATATAGGCTTATCAATAGGCACCAAAACCACGGAATTTAGGCTTATTAATAAGCACCAAAACTGCGGAATGTAGGCTTATCAATAGACACCAAAACTTCGGAATGTAGGCTTATCAATAGCCACAAAAACTACGGAATGTAGGCTTATTAATAGGCACAAAAATTACGGAATGTAGGCTTATTAATAGGCACAAAAATTACGGAATGTAGGCTTATCAATAGACACCAAAACTTCGGAATGTAGACTTATCAATAGACACCAAAACTTCGGAATGTAGGCTTATCAATAGCCACAAAAACTACGGAATGTAGGCTTATTAATAGGCACAAAAACTATGGAATGTAGTCTTATCAATATACACAAAAACTACGGAATGTAGGCTTATTAATAGGCACAAAAACTACGGAATGTAGGCTTATCAATAGCCACAAAAACTACGGAATGTAGGCTTATTAATAGGCACAAAAACTATGGAATGTAGTCTTATCAATATACACAAAAACTACGGAATGTACGCTTATCAATAGACACAAAAACTACGGATTGTAGGCTTATCAATATACACAAAAGCTACGGAATGTAGTCTTATCAATAGACACAAAAACTACGGAATGTAGGCTTATCAATAGACACAAAAGCTACGGAATGTAGTCTTATCAATAGACACAAAAACTACGGAATGTAGGCTTGTTGATTACAAAATTAACTATTCTTTCGAAAGCGTTTTTATTTTTGTTGTAAGCTTATATTTTTCAGTGGGGCAAAACTCACTGTGAATGTTACCAGGGTCGGTCCAAGGGGCCTGATGAAAATGGGTCCCTTTAATGGCACCTACATGTCTACCCGAAACATGACTACCCGATACATGACTACCCGATACATGACTACCCGACTCCTTCGCACAAATCAAAAGTCCCAAGGAAAACTGTATGGGAACTGGCATGGCAGGAAGGGACACGCAGGCTTAGAACAACAGAACGTGAAAGGCACCCACTTTGATCACTCACCCTCGACATGTCCTTTTAACATTCACCGTGACTGCTGCCCACTGAATAAAATAAGCTTACATCCAAAAATTACTCTTTCGAAAGTATCGAATTTTTTTTTTTATCAATAAATTTTTTATAGATTTTATGCCTGTTAATAGCTATCGCTCTAGCGTTATAAATATGTAGTAGATCGTAGAGCGTATTGGTGTACCGTTCCTATCCTATCCTATCCTATCCAGTAACTCGGAAATCGTTGGGGCGCCACAGATGATCCTTTAACCAGCGTATTCCATCTTTCTCTGTCCTCAGCAACTCTGATGAATTCGCTTAGTGTCAAGCCAGTCCATTTTCGAATGTTGTCCTCCCACCTCTTTTCGGTCTCCCTCTTCTTCTACCTCCTTGCACCGTGCCTTGGTTCTTGCAAGGCCTGATGATCTGGTGACGTACGATCGGAGTTTCCGTTTCTTCACCATTGTGAGCAGGTCATCGTGTTGTCCAATGGCTTGTGTGATGGTCTGTCGGACTTCGTCGTTGATGATGTGTTGGGTATAGGAAATGCCCAGAAGTCTTCTGTAGCATCTCATCTCCATGCTTTGTATTCTTCGTTATAGCTCTGCTGTAAGGCTCCATGTTTCGCAAGCGTATAAGAAGATGGAGATGACAAGGGAGTGCAGCAGCCTTATTTTGGAATGTAGACTGATGGTCTTGTTTTTCCAAATGGGCTTCAACTTTGCCAGGGCAGCAAGTGTTTGTACGATCCTGGAGAGGGCTTCCTGTCGGGACCCATTGTCTGATATAATGGCTCCTATATATTTTAAGCTATGCAATGTGTTGAGGGATTGGCCTTGGACTTTGATGTCCGTCTTGATGTCATTGGCGTTGTTGGTCATCATTTTGGTCTTCTCTGCACTTATTTCCATTTCATGGGTTCTGGAGGTGATGTTAAGCCTCTGTACCAGCTGTTCAAGCTCTTGTTCCTCTCCAGCCAATTCATCAATGTTATCTGCAAAACGAAGGTTGGAGATTGCCCTACCCCCTGTGTTGACTGTGCCTTCGTGATCTGCAAGGGCATCTGACACGATGCGCTCTATGAAGACGTTGAAGAGTATTGAAGAGAGTAGGCATCCTTGATGCACACCGATTGTTGTTCTGAACCAGTTTCCGATGGCGCTGTTATGGAGGACAGCATTGGTACAGGTTTTTGATGACAGTTTGTACTTCAGCTACAATTGTAGATCTACTTGTCAATGCTCATCTAATTGTTTAGTTATTAACATTACTTTTTAACTTTTATTTTATTTTTTTTTTATTTTATTTATTTATTTATTTATTTATTTATTTGTGTGAATGCTTATTTCATTATGATTATTTTATAGTATTCCAAATACATATTTGTGCTCGAGGTTTTTTATGAATTATTGCCTGTAAACAGGCAGATGGGACAAGAAAGCTAACAGTCAAAGAAGATAAAACAAACGGGGCAGGTCAAAACTTTTTTCAATACACGTATTTCATTAAAAGCTTGTTCAGGAGCTACAAGCCAACGCAAATCCAAATCCAAACATCACAAATCACAAACTACGGCACCGAGCGCAAATCATCCATTACGTAAAGCTAAAGCTTCCTTGTTAGTGAGTGTGCATCCCGTCACTATATTAATTGGCTGGCAGCCACATACAGGCTTACAACACTGTTTCTACAATATCAACATGAAGTGGCTTGAGTCGGTTGCCAACGACTCTAATAATAATAATAATAATAATAATAATAATAATAATAATAATAATAATAATAATAATAATAATAATACGAAGAAGAAGAACAACAACAACAAGAATACACGATGTAATTACGCTCTTTTTGTTCAATGGAGCAGAAAGCACGGTTACAATGTGGGTTGACGTTTTACAGTGTGCAATCAATTTATTTGCGTTGCTGTGGTACCATAACGTGCACCGCTAATAGCTGTCTAACTTAGCCGCAGGTCCAAGTAGCTTTTCCTTACCAAGGTAAAGTGGCCAATAGTAACCAGGATGTTGTATTCCATGTATCAGTGTGACCATATATCAGTGTGACCAGGATGTTGTATTCCATGTATCAATGTGACCATGTAACAGTGTGATCAGGATGATGTATTCCATTTATCAGTGTGACCATGTATCAGTGTGACCAGGATGTTGTATTTCATGTATCAGTGTGACCATTTAACAGAGTGACCAGGATGTTGTATTTCATGTATCAGAGTGACCATGTAACAGTGTGACCAGGATGTTGTATTCCATGTATCAATGTGACCATGTAACACTGTGACCAGGATGTTGTATTTCATGTATCAGTGTGACCATGTAACAGTGTGACTAGGATGTTGTATTCCATGTAACAGTGTGCTGTTGTATTCCATGTAAACGTGTGACCATGTAACAGTGTGACCATGTAACAGTGTGACCAAGATGTTGTATTCCATGTAACAGTGTGACCATGTAACAGTGTGGCCATGTCACACTGTTACATGGTCACACTGTTACATGGAATACAACATTATGGTCACACTGTTACATGGTCACACTGTTACATAGAATACAGCATCATTATCACACTGTTACATGGAATACAACATCCTGGTCACATTGTTACATGGAATACAACATCCTGGTCACACTGTTACATGGAATACAACATCCTGGTCACACTGTTACATGGTCACACCAGTCAGAATGCACTGTTGAGAGTTTTGAGCTTGTTCCGAGCCGAATTGAATGAGGCTATTGAGCTGTAATTTATGTACCGTCATCTAGTTCTGAAAGTCGTCGATGCAAGTGGAAGCAGTTTGAAATAGTTTTTAGTCTTTCAAGGGGAAAATTGTTGTGCAGTTGTGAGTCGTCAGCAAAATGGTGAAGATGAAGTGCATGATTATTAAAGACATGGTGTTTGCTGTTCATTGCCAGCCTGTTACCTGCGCCTCTCATTACTTTGACCTGGTTCTTTAACCTACTGTTGTAGCGACACATGAGAAGGGTAATTCTGAACACGCCCGTAAATACAGAAAGTCGACTCCTGCTCTGAAACACTCTCTTGCAATATTCAGTTTTGCTAGCTGCGAACTCGCTGTCATCGGTAGCCTTAAACGCCCTGCGTCAACATAGTTTACCTGCATTAAAGGGACCCCAATCCAACAATAGGTTGTTGTTGTTGTTGTTGTTATTGTTGTTGTTGCGATAACAGGTCTACCCTAAAACCGCGTAACAATGATATTGTGGGCTATCATTGCTCAAACCAACCAGATTTCTTATTGTTTAACGGTATACCAATACGCTCTACGATCTCTATAGATAGATAGATAGATAGATAGATAGATAGATAGATAGATAGATAGATAGATAGATAGATAGATAGATAGATAGATAGATAGATAGATAGATAGATAGATAGATAGATAGATAGATAGATAGATAGATAGATAGATAGATAGATAGATAGATAGATAGATAGATAGATAGATAGATAGATAGATAGATAGATAGATTCGCTATACCAGTACCTAAGGGTTACTATTTTTAGGCACAAAATCTAAGGAATATATTGATTTTTGTTTTAAAAATATAGTTTCGAGTTTTTTCGTTTTTTAATTGCAATTATTTTTTGTCAGTGGGGCAATATGTATTGTGAATGTTAAACGGATGGCAAAGGGGACGTAGTCAACTAGATCCTTTTAAAGGGCTGTTGATTTTCACCATTCAGTGTTTAATTCAGTCTGTCAAACAAAGGTAGAGTTGTTGCTGTGTTTTCTTTTGCATTTAAGACAATTGGGTTAAAATAAAGATAAATTGATAAAGATTAACACTACACTACACTATATATACACTATACTACACTACACTACAATACAATACAATACAATACACCATACTACACTTAAATAAAGACCGATTAAAAAAATCTTCACAGTAAGGTAATGTAAAAAAAATAAATAAATAAATGCAGAAATCTAGTTTGATGTTTCTGTGTACAGTACCGCAGCAAAACGAGTGCGAAACGAAGCAATCAGGCAGTGCACATATTTTCTGCACGTAAACGTTTTAAAACTCCTGAGAATATAAACCGTACGTATGTATTTATTTCATCGCCGTTTCGCAAGGACTGTAAAGACAATACAATACAATACAATACAATACAATACAATACAATACAAGATTATTGCTTTAGGTCCAGCGGACTCTTCCGAGCCAAATCAGGACCAGAGAGACGTTATCTTAAAATATTATAAAATGTTTCAAATCTTAAAAAACAAGCCTGTTACTCTTAAATACTCAAACAAACTTTCACATGACACCTCTTTAAAAGTCTTCTTTAAAACTGATGTATTAAAAATATGTTCTCTTTCTTCAATCAGATCACTAAATTCAGTCCTATCAATAAAATCCAAACTAAACAAAACATGTCGATATGAGTTATATGCGATAAAACAAACCAACATCATGTAAAAATTGAAACAGATGTTGACCATTAAATACTTTAAAAATCTCTTTGAAAGGTATTGAACCAAAATATGTTTCTCTTTCCTCAATCAGATCAGCACACTCAGGCATGAAATGGCGAACAGAAAAGGATTGATCATATGCACAGCACCATGGTGGTTCTTCTCCTTTTAAAAGGAAACTGTGGGTGACATAAGTATGCCCAATATGAAGGCGAGACAAAACTGTTTCTTCTTTGCGAGTGGATGCAAAGTTAGGCAAAGACTGTAAAGACCCTGATGCTCATGTCCTATAGAAGAGTGAGTGTCAGTTATATAAACACACCCAGCAAAAATGTCAGCAATCTTGCTGCTGAAGTACTCGCTGAATCTCTCTGTAAGACTCACAAACATGTCACTATAAACACACACAGCAAAAATGTCAGCAATCTTGCTGCTGAAGTACTCGCTGAATCTCTCTGTAAGACTCACAAACATGTCACTATAAACACACACACACACACACTCACACATACGCGCGCATCTCCCGACACATAAAGACCCACAATGCACAGTTTTCACAACAACAAAATCGTCTGTATTAGACATTGTCTGTGTGTGTGTGTGTGTGCTGGATTATAACACACACACGCAATTCATACACACCGGCACGCCATTTCACACTCGCAAAAATCACGCGCTCGCACACACATGCACACAAACACACACACACATCCACGCACGCACCCACACATATCCACGTACACACACTGTATTTCAAACAATAAAGAAAAAGGACATTACATGATTATTGCTTTAGGTCCAGCGGACTCTTCCGAGCCAAATCAAGACCAGAGAAGAAGGACAAAAAGGGAGAAGGAGTTGGAGGAGGAGGAGGAGGAGGAGGACGAGACGGATTATGAAGAATACTATTCCCGGATTTTAACTCCTACTGACGTTCATGTCCTAGGCGGGTGTGTGTCAGTTACATAAATGCGACGATTGATCGGCGTTAGACGATGTGCCTTACAATGCAAGCTGGTGCATCGGACGACTGGAGTTAGATTCTGTTTTGACAGTATCTAGAGCAGCTGCAGCTCAACTAGAAAAGCTCAATGTAAGAACATTAATAATAATTTTAAAAAAATCCTCATAATCATCGTCATCACGTTTGTTGATTTAGTCAGCATAGCAAGTGACGCTGAAATACAAGGGAGGGAACTCTGCACCCGTTGGGGTCTTGCACTTGTTCCGGTGGTGACGTGCCGGCCATCTCACTTTGTGAGTGGTCCTCTGGTTGTTTTTAGCTAAAATGACAGCAGTCGTGGGGGTATCGCAGATATTCTGACTAGGGATAGGGCCTTCGTTGTGAACACCTGTCACGGAGATGAGTCTCATGTTTCAACCTGATGTCCTGTGCGAGGCTTATTATTGATAAGCGGGCTGGGTGCACGGCAGGGTCGTGCATATTATATTTATCATCATAATAGGACTGGGAGGAAAATGCGAGGTAGGGGAAGTGGTGGTGGTGTGTGCAGAGGGGAGTGGGGCGTAGAGAGGGTACTTGGAGCTTTCAAGATTGAGCGTTTCCAGTTGTTATAATAATAATAATAATAATAATAATAATAATAATAATAATAATAATAATAATAATAATAATATTATTATTATTATTATTATTATTATTATTATTATTATTATTATTATTATTATTATTATTAATGCTTTAGATTCTAATAAGAAAAAAAGATGTAGAAAAAAGTATACAAAAACAGGTTTTACGCTCCACTTGATATTGAACTGTTACATTGTCACATGCCGTTCCATCAAGGATCATTTATTTACTAGTTATTTAACGAAAATATCTTCAACGCGCAAGTACTAATTAGTACTGACGCAGAAGCTACCTACACTATCGCAGATAAAGCGCTTGAATATGAAATAGTCACGCATGCTGAACTGAGTCGGATGATCAGAAATTAATACGATAAATTAGCTATTTATTTTGACAGGGTGATCGTAGACTTCAAAACGGCGTTTGATCGAGTCTGGCATGCAGCTCTGTGGGCAACCATGAGTGTGCACAACATCAGCCCTAAAATTATTGAAGTCATCAAAAGCCTGTATGACAAGGCTACGAGTGCAGTCCTCCACAACAGCGCCATCGGAAACTGGTTCAGAACAACAATCGGTGTACGTCAGGGATGCCTACTCCCTCCAACACTCTTCAACATCTTCCTAGAGCGCATAATGTCAGATGCCTTGCAGACCACGAAGGCACAGTCAGCATAGGGGGAAGAGCAATCTCCAACCTCCGTTTTGCGGATGACATTGATGGATTGGCTGGAGAGGAACAAGAACTTGAACAGCTGGTACAGAGGCCTGACACCACCTCCAGAGCCTATGGAATGGAAATAAGTGCAGGGAAGACCAAAATGATGACCAACGACACCAATGGCATCAACACGGACATCAAAGTCCAAGGCCAATCCCTCAACACAGTGCAAGTGCATAGCTTAAAATATATAGGAGCCATTGTATCAGACAATGGGTCCCGACATGAAGTCCTATCCAGGATCGCACAAACAACTGCTGCCCTGGCAAGGTTGAAGCCAATTTGGAAAGACAGGACCATCAGTCTACATTCCAAGATAAGGCTGCTGTGCTCCCTTGTCATCTCCATCTTCCTATTTGCTTGCGAAACATGGACCCTCACAGCAGATCTACAACGAAGAATACAAAGCATGGAGATGAGGTGCTACAGAAGGCTTCTGGGCTTTTCCTACAGCCAGCACATCACCAACGACGAAGTCCGACAGACCATCACACAAGCCATTGGACAACACGATGACCTGCTCACAGTGGTGAAAAAACGAAAACTCCGATGGTATGGTCACGTCACCAGATCATCAGGTCTTGCAAAGACCATCCTGCAAGGCACAGTGCAAGGAGGTAGAAGAAGATGTAGACCGAAAAAGAGGTGGGAGGACAACATTCGAGAATGGACTGGTTTGATACTGAGCGAAACAATCAGGGTTGCTGAGGACAGGGAGAGATGGAGTACGCTGGTTAAATGATCATCTGTGATGCCCCTACGACCTCCGAGTTATGGGATAGGATAGGATAGGTGCGTTATAGACAATTCATTATTTATTATTAATATTTATTATTTTATTATTTATTATTTTCGAGGTTTTTTATAGCGCACATATCTCGCGTATGTAGCGACTCAAGGCGCTGGCCAATATAGGATCTAACTCAAGCCGCCCGTGGCGCCAACGTGCAGCCATTGGGCACATTGTAATAACGCTCCAGACAATTGAGCACAATCCTGGGCAGCCAGGGATGGGGGAGAAGGACCTAGGTGCATGCTGTGTGTGTTCTTGTCACCGGCACTCTCCCGTCTAGGACATGAGCGTCAGGATCTTTAAAGTCCGTTATGATGGAATGTATGCGACACAAACTAGACCTCGGTTTATACTCTCATCCGAAGGAGTAGGAAATTCAATAAAGTGAGTCTATGGATTAGCTCCTTCCTATCTTACCCAGGATATTCACTTCTACAAGCCTTCTAGAAATCTTCATTGTTCCTCTGACACCCTCATGCAACAAATACCCCGCCACAAACTCTCCTCTGCAAGCTGTCGATCCTTCTCAGTGATTGGTCCTTTAATTTGCAACTCTTTCTTTCGCTCTCTTTCGCAGCTCTCAATATTCCGTAAAAGTAGTTTTGTCTCCGCAAGAGAACGCTGAACATACGATGGTAAAGGTATTGCAATTGTTAACAAATATAAATATTTAGGTTTCATTCTTACTACAAAGTTGTCAGAATCAACAGCCTGTGACAAATTTGCCAGTAAAGCAAAAGGCAAGATTCTAGACATTTTGAAAACTATGTGGGCACTCGGTAACCTTAATACAAAAGTGTTTTTTCAGCTTTTTGATGCTCAGGTAAAACCGATGTTATTGTATGTTTCTGAAGTATGGGGCTTATCTAAATGAG
>CM072517.1:70723736-70821236 GCA_036898135.1 Oncomelania hupensis
CAGTGTCGCGTGACTATAAAATACAATTAACCCTTTTGTCTAGGGAGGCATTCCGACAATTCCATCACTCGACCGCTGCTAAGCTGTTCTCTTCCACGGGCACTGCCATTGCTGCCTTGCGTTAAGACGTTCTTCAAATAAAGAGAAACTTGTAATGGTCATCAACGGACTAGATCTAGATGTTTTTTAATAGTTTTGTTTGGTCCTGATTCGGTTCTTAGTAGTCCGCTGGACCCTATAAACATTGGTTATCTATCTATCTATCTATCTATCTATCTATCTATCTATCTATCTATCTATCTATCTATCTATCTATCTATCTATCTATCTATCTATCTATCTATCTATCTATCTATCTATCTATCTATCTATCTATCTATCTATCTATCTATCTATCTATCTATCTATCTATCTATCTTTCTATCTATCTACCAATCTAAGGACTGGCGTTTGGGAGAGAGAGAAAGTTTTGATGAGACTTCTTCTACCTGAGTCTATGTTACACTCGTTTGGTGTTTTTCTCTCAGTAATTGATTCAGCCCCAATGCTGAAATCCTGATAAGTGTAACTCGGATTCGTTTATCCACGCAACCCGTTCAATCAGCAACAAGGCACGGAGTCGTCGTATGAAACTTTATTCAGCGTACATCAACAACTGCATACAATCACCTTTTCACTTTTCTCTCCTTCAACTTTCACAGTGCATCTAATATATAGTTTTTCTAGACTCCAGATGACGTCAGAAAGTTCCGGAGCGACGCGTTACAACCAATCAAACTAAACTTCGTCATCACTGTATTACGTCATACATCTTTCTTCACAGTCCAAGAATTTTCTCAAATATCTACACCTATCGCGAAGCTTCGATCGACAGTAAACAAGCAAATCTAGAGAATTTTCCAATAATATCGACTAACGAAAATTATCAACGTTATACAAAGCTTCTCCTAACAACAACACAAAATCAAATCAAAGGTAAATACACTCTGTTATTGAATGCTTTGCGAAACAAACCGATATTAGATCTATCGTGCGCGTCACACACGAACTATCGTGCGCGTCACACACGAACTATCATGCGCGTTTCAACGTAACAGTCTAGCTCATGACCATTTTCTTTAAACCATCCCACCATCATACACAAGGAACAGTGGAAGGAGGCAGGCATTACATTTACATTACATTACATTATTAGTGCTTTAGGTCCAGCGGACTCTTCCGAGTGAAATCAGGACCGGACAACCCCCGATCCGCATAAAAGATCTGCTGAAACAACCCTAGTGGTAAAACCGAAAGCTGTCCACCAGCCAGTCACTTTACAAGAAAGACATCCCACGCAGGGGACGGCTGAGGCTTCACCCCAACTTATCGAACCCCCGTTTACAAAAACAAAATAGAATACAAACATCATTATAAATTATCAACAAAACACATACATAAGGAAGGAGGCAGGCACAGAGAAAGTCAAAGAAAGAACTGGACAAATGACGTCAAAACATGGACGGCGCTGGACATGTCATGCCTACTGACAACAGCAACAGACAAACTGAAGTGGCGAAAACTCTCCGCGACAGTATCCCTCACGTGTTTCCCCAAACGGCCCGACAGGCCGAGGGATTAGATAGATAGATAACTAGAATAAAACAATGAAGAATGTTGGTGCTTTAAAA
This sequence comes from Oncomelania hupensis, assembly GCA_036898135.1. Classification (NCBI taxonomy): domain Eukaryota; kingdom Metazoa; phylum Mollusca; class Gastropoda; order Littorinimorpha; family Pomatiopsidae; genus Oncomelania; species Oncomelania hupensis. The sequence goes on from CM072517.1 coordinate 70,725,407, forward strand.
CAAAACGTGTGCTTTGGATAAAAAAGTGGAGAGGACAGTAGAGCTTCTTATAAATATTTCAGTGAAACTGAATTACTGGCTCGCTTGCTTTTTAGTCCTGGCATTTTATTTTAAACGCAGCGCTGTCAGGGTATTATTGTTTATTAATATTTATACTTTATAGGAAAACTGACATATTTTTTCGTGGCGTGAAATTCTGCACGTGCAGTTCTGAGACACAGTTGACTCAATCGTGGTCTCCCGTAGTGGGCAAGACGAAAGTGGCCATTTTCATTGTCTTTATTTGGAGTATGATTGCTCTTGTGGTTCAGTGTTGATTTAGGTCCATACTCCCTTCCCTGGGATGGTTATCCCCGACTGCCGTATCGCCAATGGTGGACGTAGACGTTACACTTCCATGTTCATTAATTCAGTGGTGTCCTCAACGGCAAACACCCCCGTTGGGGTGCCGGGGGTTTCAGTATAAATAGTATACCCACTTTCTGGAAATTTATTGCTTTAAATTTCCACTGTCGCTGTCTTTCTCATTTGCTCTTTCTCATTCCTGCTCTTTTCTATCAATCTGCTATACTATCGTCTTCTTCGCTAGACCAGTCTCCTGCCTTTTTTCTTGAAAACTCTTCCGGGACAAAACTCCTTATTTGTGTATGAGGTCTGTCAGATCAGCTTGGGAATATTGGACGCTTTCTGCCAGGTGGTCACTAGGGCTTCCTATGATGTTATTATTTAGCAATGTAGGCATTTTTTATGTATGTGTTTTGTTGATAATTTATAATGATGTTTGTATTCTATTTTGTTTTTTTTAAACGGGGGTTCGATAAGTTGGGGTGAAGCCTCAGCCGTCCCTTGCGTGGGATGTCTTTATTGTAAAGTGACTGGCTGGTGGAGAGCTTTCGGTTTTACCACTAGGGTTGTTTCAGCAGATCTTTTATACGGATCGGGGGTTTGTCCGGTCCTGATTTGGCTCGGAAGAGTCCGCTGGACCTAAAGCAATAATAATGTAATGTAATGCAACGGCAAACCATTGCAGGACTGAATGCCAGGCGACAACATCACCACCCAGCACGGCCGGTGGTTCGATTTTAGGCTGATTGATGGCCTGGAGTACCGAAACACAAAATAACATTACCCTGGGACACTGCTGTCCTACTCCTTCGGATGAGAGTATAAACCGAGGTCTAGTCTGTGCGCCCACGCATTCCATCGCATAGACGTTAAAGATCCTGACGCTCATGTCCTAGACGGGTGAGTGCCGGCTACACAAATACACCCAGCGCGCACTAGGTCCCTTCTCCCCCGTCCCCGGTCACCAAGGATTGTGCTCAGTTGTCTGGGCGCCACAGACGATGCACACAGATGATGCAAGGGGGCGCTTCGGGTGGGTTGCGTTATATCTTGTATCGGCCAGCGACCTGAGCAGCCCCGGAGTTTCAAAAGCGCTAACGATTAAAGAAAGCAAATACAAATAAATAAAAAAAAGGACTACAAGTTAAGAAAGGGGGAAGGCTACAGCCTGCTTTCAACCAACTCTCTGGACGTCACTGTTGGAAAGTGTAGAAGGTTGTCATTCTGGTTTTCGATGGAAGAAGGGGAGGTTAGACGGGTTAGGGTGGTGGGGGAGGGGAGGGGAATGAGAGAAAGCAGTCTGGGAGAATGGAAAGGGAGGGGGGTGGGTGGGGGAGAGCAGTCTGGGAGGGTCAGAAGGGAGGGGATAGCGAGTGGGGGTTATTACTAATACCTCAGCTTGATTCCCGTAGTCTGTCCAATGGGAGGGCAAGTGGTCCGTTTCAGCCGTGAGCGATATTAATGTTCTAGCGTAAAAGGGTCGATCGACCACAGAGAAAATTGCCCCTGCAACAATGTGTTTTTCTTGTAAACAACAGTCACATACATCTTCGTCCCTGCCTTTTGTATGTTGTTTAATCCAGTGGAAACCAGCAACAAGGAAGGCACAAATCGCTATGGAAGCAGATGAAGATTTCCCGTCAATGCACGACACTTCCCTGTTTCTAGCGCTATTGTAACAACATTGGCCTTTTCCTTTGACAAGGCCGTGGCCTCGGCTGGCGGCCTAACGACCGACACACACACAGGCGGGAAAGGCTATTAGCCTAAATTATAGTCCTCAGCCATCTACAGCCCGAATGCTACTTAATGCCCTTATACGTCAAAACAATAGCGCAATGGATGCAAATCTCAAAAACTAAAATTCAAATTTCCATTCCGTCCTCTAATATCACGTGCTTGAGTGATGAATGTATGCTAGTTATGTGTGTAAGGGTGTCTAAGACATGTGAGCGTGTATGTTGATTACAGATCGCCGCGCTTTGAGTCTGACTTAGGAATAAGTGGCCTATTAGCTCAGTGGATAGTCAGCTACTTTCCTAGACCGATGGTCGCGGGTTTGAACCCCGCAGGTGACGAACTTATGTGACTTCGGTACGAGACTTTCAGGTCACCGAGGTTTTTTTCCGGGTACTCCCAGTTTCCTTCATACCTTCAGTAATTGTATTGGGTGCAGTCTATCTATAATGTCACAAAAATACAATTCAAATGTCCTTCCCGTCTTCAAATAGCGACGTTCCTTTACACCACATGTTTGAGTAATGAATGTGCGTTTGTTGTGTATGTAGGAGTGTCTGTAACAGGTCAGCGGGTATGTTGATTACAGATCGCTGGGCTTTGAGTCAGATGTATGAATTAGGCGCCTATAGCATCTGGTATTATTATTATTATTATTATTATTATTATTATTATTATTATTATTATTATTATTATTATTATTATTATTAGAGCAGTGTCTGTCGGGGTGTCGGATAGCGCAGTGGTTGGAGCACTCGCTACTGTGTCGCAAGTCAAGCACCGTTCAGTGCGGTTAGCACTTGGATGGGTGACCGCAAAACGTGAAGCGACAAACAACAACGCCCCCAGTTGACTCAACTGTGACTGAGTACCTACTCTCTTAAGGGTGGGGAAGGTAAAGCAGTGAGGGAGAGAGATGGGCATCACCCTCATTACGCTGGCCCAAGATAAGTGTGATCTCCAACACCACGCTCCCCTACGGCCACAAGGCTATGGGACCACTTTCACCTTTACCTCTACCAGTGTCTGTAACTTGTGAGCGTGTACGTTGGTTACAGATCACAGCGCTTTGAGTTTGATGTAGGAATAACGCGCGTAAAGCATTCAGCATTATTATTATTATTATTATTATTATTATTATTATTATTATTATTATTATTATTATTATTATTATTATTAGTATTAGTATTATTACAATGTCTAGAGGGAACTTTCGGATGGGAGTACAAACCGAGGTCTAGTCTTTGTAGCCATGCCTTGTAGGCTATCACACGGAATTTTAAAAAAATTCCGACGAGACGAAAATCAATGCTTTAAACTCCGTAATGTTGAATTCTGTACCTCTGTTGGATTGTAAACCCAAAAAATGAGTTTTCAGGCATGAAAACAGTCGGGGTCGGAAAAAAGAGGAAATTTAGTAGGGATTTTGAAGGGAGGACGTCGATGGCGCGAAGTGATTAGTTCTCCAGGGGTACGGGGACATGCTTCGGTCATGAACTTTCGGCATTTTTTAACAGCTTACACGCCCCACTCGTTCAGCGTGAACGAATAATTTCAATAAAATATCTGTTGAAACGTAATTCTATATTGATTTTACTTGATAAAGAGTGTACATGCCCCCTTCACTCGTTCAGCATGAACGAATAATTTCAATAAAACATCTGTTTCAACCTAGTTCTATATCGGTTTCACTTGATAACGATTTTCAGTAATAAATATATAAAAAAAATCGTAGCTCTTAACGCTGAGGAGTTGTTTGCTTGTGTCTCCTCATAATTCTATACTAAATCCTATGACTCTTTCACCTTTCTTGGTGAATTACCCTAGCATTATGTGCTTACTTGTGTTGTAAATGAATTCTTTTATTATTTGTCCAGGGAACAGTGAAAGCCCCAGTTGAAAATCTGTCTTGCCTTTGTAGGCATGACAGATTCACTGCATTAACAGTACCCCCGTTGGAGTGCCGGGGGTTTCAGTATAAATAGTATCCCCACTTTATGGAAATTTAGTGCTTTAAATTCCCACTGTTGCTATCTTCCTCATATACTCTTTCCCATTCCTGCTCTGTCCTATCACTCTGCTATACTATCTTCTTCTTCGCTAGATCAATGACCTACCTTTTTTTCTTGAAAACTCTTCCTGGACAAGACTCCTTGTTTGTGTATGGGGTCTGTTGGATCAGCTTGGGAGTGTTGGACGCTTTCTGCTGGGTGGTCACTAGGGCTTCCTATGATGTTAGTATTTAGCAATATAGGCATTTTATATGTATATGTTTCGTTGATGATTTGTAATGATGGTTGTATTCTATTTTGTTTTTGTAACCGGGGGTTCGCGTAGTTGAGGTAAACCCTCAGCCGTCCCCCGCGTGGGATGTCTTTATTGTAAAGTGACTGGCCGGTGGAGGGCGTTCAATTTTCCCACTAGGGTTGTTTCAGCAGATCTTTTATGCGGATCGGGGGTTGTCCGGTCCTGATTTGGCTCGGAGGAGTCCGCTGGACCTAAAGCAACAATAAATCAATCAATCAATCAATATTATTTGTCCTCAAAATATCTTCTGGAAATACTTTGAAATAGTCTGTCAGTTTCTCGGTCCGTCCGTCCGTTGGTTCATCGCACAGCATGTCTCAAGAACCACTAGACATATTGTATTCAAACTGCATATGAACATTTCATGGATTACTGTCCAACTTCTCGCGCCATCATATTTGTTCTATCCCACAAGTCAAGGTCCTGAGTCAGAAACTACGGAAACTTAATGTTGACCCTGACATCATTCAGTTGTTTCACGGTGCTTATATTGAATCTTTTTAAACATTTTCTTTTATCTGCTGATATGGAAGTTTATCTGTAAAGAACAAAAGAGTGCTTGATGGTGTTGTGAATGTGTGCAGTAAGATTGTGGGAAGGAAGCAAGACCTGCCTGTGTGTATTGTATGATTATCGTGTGGTAGGCAAGGCAGCAAGCAATGTGCAGGACAGCAGTCATGTGTTGGCAAGTCAGTATGTTCTCTTCCCTTCAGGCAGACGCTACCGAGTTCCCAACTTTAAGACCGTACGGTCAAGAATCAGAATCAGAATCAGAATCAGAATCTTTATTGTCCCCATGAAAACACAAGGAAATGTGTGTGCGGCGTACACTTCATCAAAACAACGGCACAAAAGCAATAAAACACAAAAGACTTCAGGGATTAAAACAATACACCCCAAAGAACAGAAAAGCAGTTGTACACAACATGAATGTAGCTTATGAAATAATAAAAGTCATGCATCCTACTTTCTAACCCCTAACACAAAACACCCACCTACACACACACGCACACACACACACACACACGCACACACACACACCCACACACCCACACACACCAGAAGTTAAAAAGTTACCGGTACAGTATTTAATGCAGACTGTAACTGGCCTGTGGCCGGACCAGTAATGACGTCGCTTCTAACCTAGTTACAGTGTTCTAAACACACAACGGGAGTTGTGCTAAGTCTGTGTTTATTTCAGTTCAGTGCAGATCAACTGCAATTCCTGGATATTATTTTTATACGTACACAACAGGACCCAAGAAACAAAGACCTGAATTTCCAAGCAGTATACATGTTTTTGATATTATGAACCAGACTGCCATGCAAGGAGAAACTGGGTCAGTACAGGGTTTTCTGATGATTAACTTTGCACAGACTAAGTATGGTTATGCATATGAATCTCTTAAAAACTAGACGACTAAAATCTATTGCTCTAAAAGTAAATTACATAGAATCACGCTGGATCCAGCTGATAATAAAAGAGTCAAGCTACAAAGAGGTAAAGAACACTGTCATTCCAAAATCAATTACCCATTCTGAACAGTTGAATAATACTTATGTGATGCACCTTTCAGTGTTTGCTGCAATGTGTGTGTGTGTGTGTGTGTGTGTGTGTGTGTGTTTGTGGGCGTGGGTGTGTGTGTGTGGGTGTGTGTGTGTGTACACAAATTAGTGAGAATATAATGAATGTAAATTTTACGTAGGTACCTATTTAATTGTTTCAGGATTTACTAATTTATTTATCTGTTTAACAACGTTTTATATGTATTCACTGCTTTACTATTTGCCTTTCAATAGTCTGTGATTTTAATGTGATATGAATTAGTGCAATGTGGGAATGTGTTTTCCTATATATTGTTCGAAAAAGCAAGACTTTCTATGCGTTTGTATATTTTGTCAAATTTTAAATCATTGATATGTACTATGATGGCAATACGATGGAATTTCTCTGTTGAGATAATAAAGTATTCGTATTCGTAAACCTTTCCTATAAGGAAAGAAAAAAGGTTTTGCTCTGTATCTCCAAAACGGCTTACCCGATTTTGAATATGAATGGTGTATATGTACTTCACCTCAGGGCCAATCTTTCCGTGTCACCTTTGCTCTTTCTCAAGGCCCATGTCTCTCAGGCCAATTATAATATAAATACGTTTTTTCTTAAACTTGGAATAACCGATTTTGATGATATTTTTGCTTGAAAACAGTTCAGTTAGTGTCTCACCATTCCGCTTCTCATTTTAGCCCATGTGTGTAGCTATTTGTTCAATGTATGGAAATATATTTGAATGGCTTGCCATCTTGTTTGGGGGCTTCATCTTATTGTTTACGACGAGGCAACACTGACTGTGAAATTTAAAAGGATCCGTGACGCTGACACGGGTACTTAAATTTTGTTTTGTTTTGTTGCTGTTTGGTTTACAAGGTGGAAATCACCCCGATCATGTTGCCATCCGTTTTTGCTTCCGTAACTCAGTGCATAGGGTCCGTATTTAGAAAGACCCGTTTGCAAACCCTTCGATAGGTTGTGTATCTCAAGGTATAGACATTGCGGTAATTTTTTCGGTAAACTTATCTCGGTATTCAAAAAGGTCTATCTGACGCATGGTCCATACCTCGAGCTAAATTTGAATCTTCTACTATTACGCATGCGCTCTTCGATGACAACGACACAACAGCTTCCATGGCAGATGACGGAGCGCACGAAGGAAAAAGCAACTTTTCCCATCAAACATATTTTGTTTAATTATAATTAAAAGAGAAAACCAAAAACATTTTACTTTCGTATTTCGCTTTGGTCATTCATCTACCATCAAAAACAAAGTATTCTATGGCAATTTTACTGGCACAAGGATAAATAGAAGTGGAAACTTAGTGCTAAACACCCTTGCAGTGAAGGAAGAAGTGACGATGCCGGTTCAAATGTTGCAACTCTTCTCATATCTATAATTCGCGCACGATGTCGATTCTCCGAAATGTAAATTTCCTGTAATCTTATATATCACCAAGTATACTTAGATGATTTAATCTGTCCCGAAAGACGCTGTTCCTTCGTCTCCGATGCAAAATCATTGCGAAAACAATTGCATCCGCCATTTTTACCTCGGCAAGAGTATGAGTTACCGGAGATGGGTAGCGTGGGTAAAATTATCGGCCGTTTGGCCGAGTGGCAGGGCAGTTTAAACTTCTCCGAATTCACAACTTTCCGGCACCTCTCATAAAAACTCGTGGGTATCGCCATTATAAATTAAAACGAGGTTATATGAAACCAAGTTCCGGTTTGGCTTGTTTTGCTTTTATCAAAGCTTGATGCGTGACTTTTAAATATGGCAAATTGCCGAAAACGACTATTGTTAGAGCCAGAAAACGAGTGGGATAAGTATAAAAACGGTGGAGGAAGTACATGCTCAGTGAAAAAATGCAAAAAACAATCGTAGAGGCCTGTATTTGTGGCGACTTCGGAGGTGCGTCGATCATCGACAGAAAGTGAAACAGGACCTGAAAACTCTTGTAGTTTTCCATAGCTTCGCCGTCGCAACCTTCACAAAACACAAAGTAAGGGTAGCGTTGTGGCCAAGTGGGCTAAGGCGGGACTAACTTGCCTTGTCAACAAGCCAGAAACCAATGGCGCCTGACAGGTGTGGGTTCGAGCCAGCATCTGGGCGTTATGTTTTTCCGAATATTTTTCAAAAATTCACAAATAATGTTAGGTAGGTAGGGTTTAGGCGCGCCACTGGCGATAGAAAGGGATAATAAACTGCAGCAAAAAAAATAAAAATATGTGAGGGTACGATACAGGTGGCCAGTGACACATGTTATTATTCTTGAATATATGGAAATAACTCACTAAAACACGCGGAGAAAAAAAACCGGAAGTATTTTTCATAGAGGGGATTCCCGTTGGTGCATAGGATAGCAGAAAAGTGTGAATACCAGACAAGTCCAAACCACCAGAAGGTAAAGATTTTACCCCTCCTCATGGTAAATTACCAGCGGGTATTGCCTTTTCTGAATACGGACCCAGGCCGTCACTGTGGTCGACGTCAAATTACCGGAAACATCGCTTAAGAGGCCGGGCAATAAATCCATTCAAATGTTGCCTTACAACTAAAGTGACGGGTTTTCATTTACGGCAACTGCCGTACCTGGGTACGATGATCTGATGAAACTCCACTACGTCAATAGCGAAGCTGATGGAACTCCAGTACGGCCTGATTGAACTCCACTACGTAATGGAATTCCACTACATCTATACCATGTCCGATGAAATTCCTACGTCGGTAATGTAGATTATGAAATGTCACTGCTTCCACAGCGTATCTGATGAAATTCCACTGCGGCCACAGCACATCTGATGAAATTCCACTGCGGCTACAGCACATCTGATGAAATTCCACTGCGTCCACAGTTCATTTCAGTTCTTTTATTTAAAGTCTAAAACATCTTTTCAATGATTATAGACAATCACTAAATCACAAACACATAATCAAATACACACACGCATACACACACATACACACCCACACACATAATATATAAAACGCTATACTTTTTTTTCTTCTTAAATCGGTACTAAGAAGAATAATGCTGGCTTTTTTTTTCTATTATCTTGTTGTACAATATAGTATTAATTTCATCGTTGTTTTTTAACATTATCTTCTTGTGTATAATGGCAAATAATAAATGATTTATATGAATTGGTTGCTGGCATATACAAGTCATGCTTTTTACATATTTTGTAGTCCACGAACCCAAGCGCATTTTGAATAGAAGTTTTGAAAAAATTTTTGAACAGGTATAATACTTTGTTATTTACTGATTTTTAAAAAAAAAAGTCTTTTTATTGATGAATTGAGTTTGTGACTAGACAACATAAGGCTAGATTTGTTTACCGATTTGGCGTTTGTAGCTCCTCTGTTTGCAAGTTTGTCTTTCTGAAATTCCACTGCGTCTATTGCGTTCCTGATGAAATTCCATTATGTCTGTAACGTACACGTACGTCTATCATTTATCTAAAAGAAATCTAGTTCGTCTTTGAAATCCACTACGTCTAACACGTATCTGACGAAAATCCAGTAGCCTACGTCTATAACTTATTTGATAAAATTCTCCTACGTCTGTACCGCGTCTGATAAAATTCCACTACGTCTGTACCGTGTCTGATGAAATTCTACTACGTCTGTACCGTGTCTGATGAAATTTCACTACGTCTTTCACGTATCTGATGAAATTCTCATTCGTCTATAACGTATCTGATGAAATTCCAATTCGTCTATAACGTATCTGATGAAATTCCAATTCGTCTATAACGTATCTGATGAAATTCCAATTCGTCTATAACGTATCTGATGAAATTCCAATTCGTCTATAACGTGTCTGAGGAAACCCTTCGGATGAACCCGAGGTTTAGTCGGCACGTACCATAGACATATATAAGAATAGACTGATCAAGGGAAGAAAATCTACGTGGCGGCCGTAAAAGGGTTGCTTCCCCTGAGGTTCTACCCTTAATTCTGCTTAGTGACTATGTAATCAACATAGTTACAATAAATAAATAAAACGATTATTTCTATTTAAACCCGTTTAAATATGTGTATATATATATATATATATATATATATATATATATATATATATATATATATATATATATATATATATATATATTATATATATATATATATATATATATATATATATACATATATATATATATATATATATATATATATATATATATATATATATATATATATATATATATATATATATATATATATAGTCCTGCAATAATTATTTGAAAGTAATTATTCCTTTATACTTATTTTAAACTATATATTAAATTATTTATTTTTGGTTATAATGCAAGGAAATAAATTGGATTAAAATATTTATTAATTCAAACTTTCTTTATCTTTGGATTTCATGTTATATTACAAATTTCTTGATCTTGCATTAGTTCCATAGTTAGGGAATTACTGGCAGGTGTTTGCTCTCGTAATTTTGTTTTAAATTTATTAGTTATTTATGGTTATTTATTTTTATTTTTGTTGTTGCAGTGGACATGCATTTGATATATTTTATTTTTTAGTTATTTTATAATTTTATTATTAAATTGTAAGAAGGTAAGCTGATCTAATAAAAAAAAATTGCATTTTATTTACTTACTAGTATATTCCTAATTCCTTTTCCTAGTAATGTGGTATAGTAGGTGTTATATATTTATATATATATATATATAAGAAAAATATTTTCAAAATGTTGCTTACATTTTAAAAAAAGGGTAGTCTTTGCAGTTTTTATTATTTATTGTTAGAGTGTAAGGCAATTTAAATCATCAGATAAAAAAATTTTAAATACCAGGATGACAAAGCGAAGATGACAAATAAGAAAATAAATGTCATGTCAGAAAAGAAAAAAAGAAAAAAAATAAACACAAATTTCATCTCCAATTATCTTGCAAAGAATTTTCTGTGGTGTAACATTTTATTCTTAAAACGTAAGCAGTTTAAGTTAAGTAGATGTAATTACAAACGAAAAATCATTCATATGATTAACATTTTGTTCAATATTAAACACACAAAATTAAAAAAATAATATTATAAAAATTACATTAAACATCTGTTAAATTAAAGCAGTCATTTAAAGCATCAATTAATATTGTTAATTTATTATTCACATATTTAGTTGTATATAAAAACAAACGATATTGTGACTCGCATTAAATTACACAACAATGACAAATCAGTCCTGTTCTGATTTTTTTAAATGTCTGTCCAGAAACCATGATATTATACTTATTTAACTAACTAGTTAATTTTAGTGTTTTCTCTCTTTCTTTCCATATGCTTAAAGTAGGAGTTGATCACAATAAGGTTAATAATAATAATAATAATAATAATAATAATAATAATAATAATAATAATAATAATATGTCCGATACTGGCTGTCAAAACGAGTGTAATTTGTATCTAGGTATATTGTGGACAACAAATTGTCTTCATTTTAATTTTTCCATAATCAACAACACATAGCACTTTTCCAATGTAGCACTCTTTGCAGTAATCATAATTGGTAATATTTACATCTTAAATTTAATGTTGAAAAAAAAAGTGGTGGGGGGGGGAGGGTGGAGATGGGTGGGTGGAAGCGGGGGGAAAGAAATCAATAGCAAAAAGCAAATTAAATAGACATGGTCTAACTGATGTTTAAGAGGAAAAAAAGCTACCTTTCCGATCACCCGACCTACCCTAATTTTCATACCGACAGGCCTAGAAAGTTTTCTTTTTTTGTGTTGGATTTAAAAAAATCATTATAAATTTTTGTTCCGAGAACATTTTCTGCAAGTGTCTAACAGAAAACAACGTCAACAAGTAATCGCCGCACAACACGGCATGATTTATGTAGCAATACTTGTCACCATTAAAAATGGCCTTGCAGGGGAGTAACTGCAAGGGGCATAACTACCAAAAACCAGGCACGCTGCTCGCCTTCTTCGCGATACAGGCTTGCGCAGTCTATTCTTATTAATGTCTATGGCACGTACGCATTCCATGGCACGGACGTTAAAGATCCTGACGCTCATGTCCTAGGCGTATGTGAGCCGTCTACGCAAATATATGCAGCAAGCACTAGGTCCTTTCTCCTCATCCCCGGCCGCCCAGGATTGTGCTGCGATCTGGGCGTCAGGCTGAGCACATAAGGCAGCAGGTGGGCGCCTCGGGCGGCTTGAGTTAGATCTGGTATCGGCCAGCGCCTTGAGCAGCTCTTGAGCTGGAAAAGCGCTCTGTGAGAATTATTAATAAGAAATCAGTAACGCAGATTTTGTTAGGCGGCCTTCTTACTGTGCTACGATCCACTATGCGAAAGTGTACATTAGGTGTGGGAGATGCGGAGGTGGGTGGGGGGGGGGGGGAGGGAAAGAGGGAGAGAGGGAGACAGACGGACAAAGAGACAGACAGACAAAGAGACAGGGAGACACAGACAGAGAAGGTCGATATATGACGCTTTGACTGTGTGTTTTTTTAAATTGTAAATAAAGAAAATGTTTATTTAAAATTGGGAGAAAGTATAATAAAATTCAATAAACAATCACAACCAATGCAGAAAAAAACAAAACAAAAAAACAAAACATACGATCCTTTTGATTTCTCATCCATAAAGAATGTATTACCGAGACATAAAAAACATACGATCCTTTTGATTTCTCATCCATAAAGAATGTATTACCGAGACATAACATAGCCTAGCAGCCATTGCTAAGAGCCCTTGCAGGATTGGTTTTCCTCTTGACAACAAACAATTCATTTGTTGCATCACATAAAAACATCAATCTAGAAAGCAGATGCATGTGAACTGTCCGCCCCTGTCTTTATCCACACTAACAAATATACATTTTGTTTTTGTTTTGTAATACATGCCATAGCAGGACCACTTTTCCGGCAAATAAATAAATAAATAAATAAATAAATAAATAAATAAAATATTAAAATATATAAAAATATTTTAACCCTTGTCCGACATCTCCTCCCCTCTTCCCTTCCTTCTTCCCTCTCTCTCTCTCTCTCTCTCTCTCTCTCTCTCTCTCTCTCTCTCTCTCTCTCTCTCTCTCTCGCTCTCTCTGTCTCCCTTTCCATTCTCTCCCTCGCTCAGGTGCGTTGTGGAAAGACTACACGTATCATAACACTATGACGTAAGGCACTGTACGGGAAAGTCTGACAAATCAATTTCGGGAACACTTTCATCTTTGGAGAACGTGTGTTTGGGAAATGGAGGTAAGATTAATATTTTAGTAATGCCTGTATGAATAATTTATTTTCTTCTGGAGATCACCGATGCTAAAGCAATGCCCATTATATCGGCACGCTCCAACAGGCCGGCGACGCCTAGGTCCATAGCACAGGCGCTTGTATCTGAACACGCGAGCGCCTATGCCTGTGACGCGTCTCCTTTTGTTTATCTATAATACGATAACCAAAGGGAGGCGCGTCAGAGGCATAGGCGCTGCCGTGTCCAGATTCAAGCGCCTGTGGCCCATAGCAACCTAAAGTGATCAAAATATAAGATTAACAAAAATAATAATAAAGGCGTCGGTCAGTAGGGGTGAGATTTAACCCAGGAGACTAACTAGCCCGCCGGGCTAGCTAGTAAGTAAAGTGAGGTTGCCCGCATGGTTTTTAGGCAGCCCGACAATCGTTCACTTCAATACTGCTACATGAGCTGGAGTCTGTTGATCACGTTGAGGGTTCTTGCCTCTCAGGATGATCGGGTGAGTCTTGTAGCTACGGGGTTCGGACGTGGTGAGGTAGATTCTAGAAATAAAGTTCCACATTTTCTGATCAACAACCGTCACCTTGACAATACACGTAATTTGTAGCGAGTGTCTTTTTCACAAACAAAGCAGACAGCGTGCTTGGCGCGAAAGGGAAGCAGGCAAAGGGAAATAACGCTCGCGTATGCTTCATACTCGTAGCAGACGAACAGTGACCTAAAAACGCTCTAGCTTCAGACCGAGCTTCTAAAACTCTGCAAGTAGTATTATTTTTTTTTTAGGTCGCCAGGCGGGCTGGCTCAATTATAAAGTGAGGTCGCCCGAGCCGGTTTTAAGTCGCCTCGGGCGACCGGGCGACCGCTAAATCTCACTAATAAGGGGTGTGGGATAGCGCAGTGGTTGGAGCACTCGCTACTGTGTCGCAAGTTAAGCACCGTCCAGTGCGGTTAGCACTTGGATGGGTGACCGCAAAACGTGAAGCGACAAATAACAACGCCCCCAGTTGACTCAACTGTGACTGAGTACCTACTCTCTTAAGGGTGGGGAAGGTAAAGCAGCGAGGGAGAGATGGGCATCACCCTCATTACGCTGGCCCAAGATAAGTGTGATCTCCAACATCACGCTCCCCTACAGCCACAAGGCTATGGGACTACCTACCTTTTACCAGGAAAGGCTTCTTGTTTTATAGGCTATAAAACTTGCTATCATTTAATTATTTCTCCATCATAGTAACGCCATGATTGCTTTCTTGCCTGAAAACTCTCTGCGACCGCATCCCTCTTGTTGTCACAGTTAGATAAATGACAGGAGTCTGAGACTCTTGGACTGTGCCAGATACAACAATCTGATACTGGCAAACACGCTTGGTCTCCACAAAAAAATCCAGACGATAATACATGGCACAGTCCCTAGATAAAATTGTGAGGAGAAAAAAAAAATCAAACTCACGCTATCAGAGATGACTCTTTGTTTATATTACGTAGCTGAGCGAAGTAGTTGACTTCCTTCTCTCGGCCACTACCACAAGAAAACCCCAACTGCTATTTTTCATTTCTCCCTCGTAAGAAGGACATAAAAATAATTGCCTTGCAAGGCGGGGAAACGTGTTGATAGTACATCTGATTGCCGGCTACTAGTGCCACGACACTCTTTGCTTGTCACTGCCTCAAACCTACATAGAATGCCAGCTGACAATTTACCCTTGTTCACCACCAAAAGCGGAAGACGAATGTCCAGGCGGGGAAAACACATGTACGTCGTATCGCCTTGTTCTGCACAATCCAAGGGTTCAAACAAATGCCAAAGGATTCTGCACTGCAGGAGCCACCCACGGTCAGACTGACAGCAAGATTCAAGATAATAATAATAATAATAATAATAATAATAATAATAATAATAATAATAATAATAATAATAATAATAATAATAATAATAATTTAATTGTATTCATTGTCCTCATACTTGACAAGGCAATGTAGTGTGTGCTATGACCATTCCACATACAATCAATGGTAATATAACATAAAATTATACATATATCATATTATCCCAGAGCAATAAAATAACGTTTTCATGAACAGTAAAATCACTCACACTTTTACTTCCATAGACGCTTCTCCATTCGTAAGAAAGCTTCTAGGCAATCAGCAGCTATCACACCTGCACACCCGCAACCATACCGCAGTTGTAGTCTTCCACCAAACTGCGCACAAACACTCAATATACATATATATATTACACACACACACACACACACACACACACACACACACACACACACACACACACACACACACATTTCCCATATCCTATCCCTTAACTCGAAGGCCGTTGGGGCACCACAGATTATCGTTTAACCAGCGTACTCCATCTTTCTCTGTCCTCAGCAACCCTCATGTCTTCGCTCAGTGTCAAGCCAGTCCATTCTCAAATGTTGTCCTCCCATCTCTTTTCATGTCTCCCTCTCCTTCTGCCTCCTTGCACTGTGCCCTGCAGGATGGTCTTTCCAAGGCCTGATGCTCTGGTGACGTGGCCATACCATCAGAGTTTCCATTTCTTCACCCCTGTGAGCATGTCATCGTGTTGTCCAATGGCTTTAAATTTACATTTTGTGAAAGAAACAACAAACCGACCAGTGGCTAACCCCACCCCAGCTCCTCTGTCACTATCCTATGAAGGTGTTCCCAATTGTAACTTTGCTTTTATATTTTTCTTGGTGTTTTTTGTGTATTTTGTTTCTGATTTCTATACAATTGTAACAATGAGAAAGCAATAATGACGTCACTCGTCAAATTTTATTTTTAAAAAATAATTTAAAAAAAATATAAAAGTAAAAAACGTCATTTCCGGGATGTCATGGCGCTGAAATGTATGTTGGCAGTAGGATTGTGCATCCCTGCATTTCTGTGTGGAATGGCGTTTCTTTCCAGTGTCAACTGCGCTGATCAGTTTGGTTAGTTAGTTAGTCATTGCTTACAGGGTGTAGCGGACTGCAAAGAGATGAATCAGGACCACAAGTGGCTGGGTTGATCACCTTCGCGCCCTCATAAAAACTAAACACACTAAGGGAGAACAGATAAGCTCTTTGATCACACCCAAGGAATTTATGGTTAAAACCACGGAATTTCAATTTCAAGCCATGGAATACTGGCTCCCATAAAAGGTAAAAGTAAGGTAAAGGTGGTCCCATAGCCTTGTGATGAGGGGAGCGTGATGTTGGAGATCACACTTGGGCCAGCGTAATGAGGGTGATGCCCATCTCTCTCCCTCGCTGCTTTACCTTCCCCACCCTTCAGAGAGTAGGTACTCAGTCACAATTGAGTCAACTGGGGGCGTTGTTATTTGTCGCTTCACGTTTTGCGGTCACCCATCCAAGTGCTAACCGCACTGGACGGTACTTAACTTGCGACAAAGTAGCGAGTGCTCCAACCACTGCGCTATCCGACACCCCAATTGTCGATAATCTTTGACTACCGTTGTTCACTGCCTAGTTGGATTGTGTCTTTTATTTCCGGCAGATCTACCAATCAAACCGCGCTAATTGAGTATACGACTCTAAAATGGAGACACTTATAATAATGCACGTTTTCTCGCCGATTCACAGTGGCAAACCGTAATTTTCGTGTCTGATGATCTGATCTATAAAACGCTCCAACTTATTGTCATTGAATTCTTTCCGCTGCTACTACCATACTCCCGCCAGTGTTATCCTTTCTTGTTATGCAGGCACATGAGGAAGTGCGTCACCGAAGTTTTTTTTTTTTTCTTTAATTGCGTCATTGAGGCTAGTAATAGATTGTTTGGTGCTGTGTTTTTATTCCTCCACGATACTGTTGTCACCGACTTGTCCTTCCTCCCTCCTCACCCCTTCCACCCTCTCTCCTCTTCCTCCCCCTAAAGAACGCCAATCTCACTTTCCGAAAATAGTTGAGCGTTCCGTGTTCACGCACCACGTATGAAGTTAACTGATCACAAAAGACGTGACTCTTCTCGTCGCTTGCATCGGCCGATCGTCGACAACGAGTATTTCGGGCCTAACGAAATCCTAAAATTAATCTACTCAAAAGTGTGGGGAAAAGGGGGAAAAAATAGTCGGGAATAAGAACTAACCAAATTCGGTATGTACTTGGAACATTACCTGGGTTAGTGTCTAGACATGATTTTGCCATCTGATATTATTTTTGTTTTATTTATTTTTTTTATCTTTGTAATACAGTTGAGGGGTTGTAACGGTGACTGTATTATAAAGGCAATAGGCATGAGTTACCGCTTTTACTATTGTTTCCATACAACGCTTCCTCGCACCTGTGTTGTAGAGTATAAACCGAGGTCAAGCTTGTGCACGCATTCATTCGCCGCAGGGACAGTCATGATTGTCCTACAAGGGAGTTGAATGCCAGAAACATGATATTCACACGACTGACCCAGTAACCACTAGTTTCTATTTCCCTTATCGGGCCGTTCAAGATCGCTACGATATTAGGTGGCGTGGTGGGGGGGGGGGGGGGAGGAGAGAGGAGGGGGGTAGACGGTGCGCAATCTAGCAGCAAGCTGGCTTCTCGGTCGACTTGAGTTAGGTGGTCCGACCAGCGCCTTGAGCAGCTCTTTGAGTGCGTACAGCGCTATACAAGACCAAAATTGATTCCCATAACATCATGCTTGCACATTGCAGGTGACTTCAGCGACCCCGCTTCATGTATAAAAGGATTAGCATGTCTCTGTCCTGGGGGATGTGCCTGTGAAAGTTTCCGAGAGCCTGGGACCGACTTAGGTAAGTGCAAAATACATAAAAACAGGAAGTTCACAAGCACTGCAGCTTAATAATAATAATAATAATAATAATAATAATAATAATAATAATAATAATAATAATAATAATAATAATGAATATTATAATGTGCCATTTTTCAGTTGAGCTTAACAAGCTTACAGGTGTGCAGAAATGCGGAACGACATTATATCAAAATCAAACATTGAAATAATTTAGGAAAGAAATTACAAAACAATTTAAATACCGAACATGACACCGAGGTAGCGACTTTTATGCTATGCTCTCCGACCGTCATTGAATTTGGAAACGGAGATGTACTGAACGTTGCAAATAATTTTTACAAAAATCTGTTTTGGCTTCATTGAGCTACAGATGATCTTGCAGTTTCCAGCCTTTGACATCCCTGAAGCGCATGACTGCATCTTTTCAATGAGACTGTCAATGCTACCTCGGGGATAGCTGTCGTACAGCTCAGTATCATCTGCGAAAAATGATGTGAAATGCTATGTTGTTATATTACGGGCGGGAGAGGTTGTGTATTGAAGAGGAAGAGGTTGGGCCCGAGGACAGAACCTTGCGGGACACCAAGCGATAGACCAGAAGGAATAGATTTTGACTTCTAGACGGATAACAACCGTTGTCGTCCATCAGATACGAGAGAAAAGAAAGAAAGAGCGACATCACGGAAGCCGTGGACGGATTGAAGGCGGTCCAACAGGATAGCGTGATCGATGACTAGGAGTTTTATTTAATCGAACTTTTATAGCGCTTTTCCAGCTGAAGAGCTGCTCAAAGCACTGGTCGATACAGGATCTAACTCAAGCCACCCGAGGCGCCCATCTCCAACCTTTGGGTGCATAGTCTGACGCCCAGACGACTGAGCACAATTCTGGCGACCGAGGATGGGGAGAAGGGACCTAGTGCGTGCTGGGTGTATTTGTGTAGCCGACACTCACCCGTCTAGGACATGAGCGTCAGGATCTTTAAAGTCCATGCGATAGAATGCGTGCGTGCACAAACTAGACCTCGGTTTATACTCTCATCCGAAGGAGTTATAATTACTGTAAGCAAATACATGACATGATTATGAATGAAACAGTTTATTCTTCTCTACGAGGACATACAGGTTTTTTTAAAATGTATTTAATCTCTCCCTCGCTCCTAACTGGCCATTTCGCCCTAAACTAACTTCAAAGAGATGTTACCGTTTTGCGATATGATTTTTACACAGCATCTTCTTTTCAAATACTTTAGCTAAGCTATTACTTGAACAAACATTTCCAAACTGTAGTTATGCGTTGTGCAAGAGATGACTAACTGCACGTGCAAAACGGGTGAAAAGAAACCTCAACTAAAGCTTTTAACCTAACCGAACTATTCCAGGTGCACGAATAAAAAAAACGAATTAAACCACAGGCGCTGTAAATTGTAAATGATTCTTGTTGCCCGCTGAGGTGATGCGCATGGCTACCAGCGCTTTCAAAATACAGTTGAAAGTACCGCTGAGTAGCGTGAACAGGATATATCGTAATATCGCCAAGATAATAACTTGAGTCCGCTATGAGCGGTCCAGGCTACTTGCGAAATCACGGAAAAAGCGCAATTTGACTGCAGTGAACTCATGAAAATAGAAAAATGTAAGTTTCGTCTCCTCTAGGGGACGAATTAGGTCAAACTGTATTAGTTTCTAGGTCAACTGTCTTTTACGAACCGTTTGACAATGTTTTTGAACCGTTTGTTGACGCCGGATAGTGTCCTCACTTGGTTTCATGCAATTTAAGAATCCAACAAGGCAATTGGGTTTTTGAGACGGAAAGAGCGGAATGTTGTAGAGCAACATTCTGTATATATTTACAGTGAAATTGCGCTTTTTCCGTGATTTCGCAGGTAGCCTCGTCCGCTCATAGCGGACTCAAGTTATTATCTTGGCGATATTACGATATATCCTGTTCACGCTACGCAGCGAAGATTAGAGGTGTATCTTGAGTGCGCTGGTACCTTGGTGCAATGGGTGTGCCCGCTACAACGATGATGATGATGATGATGATGATGATGATGATGATGATGATGATGATGATGATGATGATGATGATGATGATTTTGGTGGTAGGCCTTCTTATAGACCGTCCAGTGCGGTTAGTACTTGGATGGGTGACCGCAAACCGTGAAGCGACAAATAACAACGACCCCAGCTGACTCAACTGTGACTGAGTACCTACTCTCTTAAGGGTGGGGAAGGTAAAGCAGCGAGGGAGAGAGATGGGCATCACCCTCATTACGATGGCCCAAGATAAGTGTGATCTCCAACAACAAGGCTATGGGACCACCTTTACCTTTACCTACCTTACCTTCTTATAGGGGGATATTTCTGTGTTTCAGAGAACGTTGCGTTCAACAAACCTGCCAGCATCAGTTCCCGCTATGAGTGTGACAATTCTTTCAGTTCCAGTACATGCGCCTTATTCACTCGCACGCCTGGCGCCTGCGCTGGCGTCAACGGCAGACTGCACAGTAAGGTCTTAGTGGCGGTTCCAGGCGTGGACAATCTGCCAGTGAGTAACACACCTTCTTTGCTGCCGCTCTACTTCTCCTTCTTTCAGATATGAACATGGGAGCGCAGCTGGCTCAGTGCTGTACACAATGGAATGTTGAGCCATAACATTGCAGCCCGCACAGCCAGGCAGGGGTTCCAAACCCGTTGACGGCCGAGAGTGCCGAAACCAAAATGACACGACCCTGTGAAACAGCCCAAAACTATTGAAGTATTCCACGACAAGCGATTTCATTGCAGCTTGTACAGGCAGGGATTCAAAGCCCTGGAGTACAGAAATTAATAATAATTTTAAAACAAACATGACCCTCAAACTGCGCCTCTACTCTTTCTGATAAGAGTATAAACCGAGGTCTAGTCGGTGCAATGCACGCATGCCATTGCACGGACTTTACAGATCCTGACGCTCATGTCCTAGACGGGTGAGTACCGGCTACACAAATACACCCAGCACGCACTTGGTCCATTCTTCCCAATCCCCAGGACTGTGCCCAGTAGTCTTGGCGTCAGACTACGCAGCTTAAAAGACTGCAAATGGGCGCCTCGGGCGGCTTGAGTTAGATCCTGTAGCGGCCAGCGCCTTGAGCAGCTCTTGAGCTGGAATAGCTGTATGTAAGAACGATGAAATAAATGAATAAATACATGAACACCGCGAAGTTTAACGTCTCTACACACCATTGGCGATATGGCAGACGGGCATAACCATCCCAGGGAAAGAGAGGTAGGGACCCAAATCGACAATGAAAACACAATAAAACTACATTAGCAGTCCCTTCCTTGCACCTGTCTGCCTCAGGTGATAATCGCTGCCTTCTTCCTGACGTGACGCCTGTATTTAGGGCTTTTACATTTACAGGTATTTAGGGGCAATTTTATATTGATGGGAGATTTAAAAAAAAAAAGGATGCCGAGCTAGTCAAATGTGTTTTCAAACACACACACGCAAACACGTAAATCTGCGCTGTCTCGATTTTATCCTAAAAAATAAATAAATAATAGCGAAGAATGGACCTTTATCTCAACTATCAGCAAGCAAAGAAAGTATAGAGCAAAACGGGTTTAGCAAACAATGGACCTCGGCGAACTTGACCTTTAAGGCAGTGCAAATACGATGTTACAGGAAAGCTGGCTCGTTCTGATTGCCGACGTCTTCAAAGTGTTTCCAGATACGCCTGCCAAATACAATAACGGACGAGGATAAAAGACTCCTATAGAGGCAGAAGACACGGTTCTATGGATTGTTTTTACACCACCGACGTGTGACTGTACCCTTTGTAGTTCTATAAGCCCATTACGGCCATAGCCATTTGAGTTAAAGCACAAATGACAAGCCCAAGTAAACGTGCAGCTTGCGTGAGCCGCCACAGCATCACGGCATAGAATGCGGTTAGTGTTATATATTCTAGACACCAGTAGGCTGTGTGTCCACGTGACGGAAGCGTGCGCAGAGCGGCTGCGCATCAAGGTGATGTTAGGATACAAATCCTTTTTTTTCCCACTTTCAAGCGAAGTGCAGCAATATCCATCCTATCTATCTATCCCATCTCGTAACTCGAAGGTCGTTGGGGCACCACAGATGATCGTTTAATCAGCGTACTCCATCTTTCTCTGTCCCCAGCAACCCTCTTTGCATCGCTCAGTATAAAGCCAGTCCGTTCTAGAATGTTGTCCTCCCACTTCTTTTTCTGTCTCCCTCTTCTTCTGCCTCCTTGCACCGTGCCTTGCAGGATGGTCTTTGCAAGGCTTGACGCTCTGGTGGCGTGGACATACAATAGGAGTTTCCGTTTCTTCGCCACTGTGAGCCTGTGATCGTGTTGTCCGATGGCTTGGGTGATGGTCTGTCGGACTTCGTTGTTGGAGATGTGCTGGATATAGGAGATGCCCAGAAGTCTTCTGTAGCACATTATCTCCGTGCTTTGTATTATTCGTTGCAGATAGGCTGTGAAGGTCCATGTTTAGCAAGCTTATAGGAAGATGGAGATGACAAGTGAGCACAATATACAAGCCGTCGTATGGACGCCGCCATGTTGTTTACATTTTTGATAGAATGTGTAACCTGCCTGAGTTTACCTGAGGCGTAGCGCTGTCTTGAAGGCACGTTGGAGTCCAAAATTGGCGTGTATGGTAATCTGGTGGTTTCTCCTACTGGACTCTTTCGGTTCTACATAGAGCTTAGTACACAGAGACGTATGCCGGTTCTACGTAGAGCTTAGTACACAGAGACGTATGCCGGTTCTACGTAGAGCTTAGCACACAGAGACGTATGCCGGTTCTCCGTAGAGCTTAGTACACAGAGACGTATGCCGGTTCTACGTAGAGCTTAGTACACAAGGACGTATACCGGTTCTACGTAGAGCTTAGCACACAGAGACGTATGCCGGTTCTACGTAGAGCTTAGCACACAGAGACGTATGCCGGTTCTACGTAGAGCTTAGTACACAGAGACGTATGACGGTTCTACGTAAAGATTAGTACACAGAGACGTATGCCGGTTCTACGTAGAGCTTAGTACACATAGACGTATGCCGGTTCTACGTAGAGCTTAGTACACATAGACGTATGCCGGTTCTACGTAGAGCTTAGCACACAGAGACGTATGCCGGTTCTATGTAGAGCTTTGCACACAGGGCCGTATGCCGGTTCTACGTAGAGCTTTGCACACATAGCCGTATGCAGAGCCGTATGCCGGTTCTACGTAGAGCTTAGCACACAGAGACGTATGCCGGCTCTACGTAGAGCTTAGCACACAGAGACGTATGTTGGGGGGGAGGGAGGGTGGAGGGAATGGAGGGGGGGAGAGGTTGGGGGTGTTGTGCACCGCCTTAATGGCTGTCATTTAACAGTGCCATCTAAGGTTTCTACACGGTGCTTAACCTACAAACAATAGCCTCTGCCAGAGCTAAATGTCGCTAATATAGTAATGGCTACACGGTGCTTAACCTACAAACAATAGCCTCTGCCAGAGCTAAATGTCGCTAATATAGTAATGGCTACACGGTGCTTAACCTACAAACAATAGCCTCTGCCAGAGCTAAATGTCGCTAATATAGTAATGGCTACACGGTGCTTAACCTACAAACAATAGCCTCTGCCAGAGCTAAATGTCGCTAATATAGTAATGGCTACACGGTGCTTAACCTACAAACAATAGCCTCTGCCAGAGGTGCTTAACCTACAAACAATAGCCTCTGCCAGAGGTGCTTAACCTACAAACAATAGCCTCTGCCAGAGCTAAATGTCGCTAATACAGTAATGGCTACACGGTGCTTAACCTACAAACAATAGCCTCTGCCAGAGCTACATGTCGCTACTACAGTAATGGCGCCCAACCTACCCACACACGCTTAATCGTTCATCTCCGTAGCTCAAGTGGTACAGCGTTCGCCTGGCATGACCGCCGGCACACCGATGACCCAGGTTCGAATCCTGTGATGGGCAAGTTAAAAGTGGTCAATTTTCACTGTCCATTTTAGCAGTTTGATTGCTCTGGTGGCTCAGTGTTGATTTAGGTCCCTACCCTTTGTTCCATGGGATGGTTATCCCCGTCTGCCATATCGCCAATGGCGGGTGTAAACTTCAATGTTCGTCCATTCTTCTCAATCGTCGCTCTTTACTTCTTAACTCGCACTGGCCATACAGCGCAGACCGCACACTGTATACAAGTACAGGTACTTTGAAGTGACCTTGATCCTAAACTATGAGAGTTATGAAGTTCGCACTTCTTGCATTGAGAGATAATAGGTGGATCTTTCAAATGTGTTCCGTTTTCCATTCACCCATAGTATTCAGCAGCATTGGGTTATGAAACTTGAGAATGAGAGATCACTTGAAGGTCAAGGTCACTCACTGAAAGTCAAGCCCATTCCAAGGTAATTGTTTTTTTGGCATAATACAACTTTTGCTGTAGTTTATATAATATTACAAGAGTGTATTTGGAGCCCGGAGGTCAAGGTCATCTCAAGGTCAAGAGCATAGAAAAGTCAAAGTCGTATTATTATTATTATTATTATTATTATTATTATTATTATTATTATTATTATTATTATTATTATTATTTTTATTATTATTATTATTATTATTATTATTATTATTATTATTATTATTATTATTATTTATTTATTTATTTATTTATAAGTCGCTTTCCCTCGCAGAGATCAAAGCGCACACAAACGCACCCACATACACTATGTGTACCGCACACACACACACACACACATACATATAGCAGCAATTTTTAAAGAAATTGCATTTTAATTCCACTGTTTCATTTTGTTTTTTCCTGGGAAGTCAATTTTATGTTAAATATTGCAAGTCACATTTTCGCTAAAATCAAGGTATCTTCAGATGACTATTATTTTGCTTATAATTATAATCATATATGTATTTTTATATCTCATTTGTGCGAAATTTCACTCTAAACGCATTTTCAAAAGATCGCCTTCTAGAGCTAGCCGGCATGGAAGGATGCCCGCTGCGGCAAACGCAAGGAAGAGGTGAATCACCGTTTAAAGAGGCATTAAGGCAGTGTTATCCTTGTGTTGATGTAGGTGAACTGCGTGATGACAGCGTCTTATGACTTAGCCGCGTGGTGGTTGTTGGACCTCGGTCACCCCTACACCGTGGAAGCTTTCTTCCTGCAAGTGCACATTCGCAACCTGGTCAACAGGACAGAGCATCCAGGTAAGCTGCTGTACATGGCTGCCTGCTGGTCTATCTGCCCCTCCTTTCCTGTGGTCTCCGTCTAGTCTGCTTACCTGCCAATCTTTCTACCTATCTCCATTCTGTGTCTCCTCTCCCTCGGAGGACAGTGTAAACTGAGACCTAGTCTGTGCACGCAAGCATTCCATCGCATGGACTGGAGTACCGGCTACACCATTACACCCAACAAACACTAGGTCCAAATCTCTACCCCTCCCAAGCCCACTCCCCTTCCACCTTCTTCCCCCCCCCCCTCCACTTTCCCACTCCCATTTTTCTCCCCTTCCCCGTATCCCGTCGCCCAGGATTGTGCTCAGTTGTCTGGACGTCAGACGGTGCTAATAAAGGTTGCAAGTGGGCGCCTGGGATAATTTGAGTGAGTTCTTTTATCGGCCTGAGTTGTGAGCAGTTCTTCAGCTGGACAAGCGCTACTTATATGAGAACAATACTATGCAATATATGTGCCTAGCAATCTACACACCTATCTTTCTACCTGTCTGCCTAACTGCCTTGCAATCTGTCTGCCTACCTTTCTACCTGCCTGCATGGCGGTAAATCTGTCCGGACGTCGGGCTGTTTGTTTTTAGCAGTCCTTTAGGTTTCTGTTCCTCTCTTTTTGTCATGTCTCTTCCATTTCTGGGACGTTTTTGATCAGATTCAGATCCAGTTTTTTTTGTGTTTCAGCACATGTGAACGCGCTTCTTGGTATAAACGCCTACTTGGACGGACAGATGTGTCGCTTTATTACGCAGGTATGTAGCTCGTAGCTCGTTTCTTACTCCATCACTCAGTCGCTCGTATCGGGATATAAGCGAATTAAAGTGCTGTCTCCTTATAATACAAGGTGTAAAAGTCGTCTTAGGGGTTACATGGGTCATTGCCAGTCATCGCAGTTTTCAAGTGTGTATCGATGAGCTAGAAGATTTCTCCAGAAGGAAGCGCCTCAACCGATTCAACAGTGATTCATGCAAACTTCCAAAGTAGTAAATGGGCGCCGTCCATTTTCAAACGAACTAGAAGAGTTCTTCCGAAAGAAGCGCTTCAGCGGATTCAACAGTGATTCATGTAAACCTCCAAAGTAATAACTGGGCACCGTCCATTTTTCAAACCCGTTCAATTTCTGTACAATTGTAAAAAGACTTCATGCGTATGGTGATCACTGGTCGGATGGAGAATGTATGAGTGATGTGTGACAGCAAGTATTACAGTTGCATAGACAAATAGGTTATTAGGTCTATTCAAGGGAACGTATTCCAGTTTCGTTTCATTCACAAATCGCAACATGGTTGTTAAACAGAAACCGGTTACTACAGACGGAAGTTATAGTTTGCGGTTAGCCTACATGTTACAAAGCCAACTTCCGTCAAGTAATCATTAGAATCCTATCCTATCCTATCCTATCCCATAACTCGGAGGTCGTAGGGGCACCACAGATGATCGTTTAACCAGCGTACTCCATCTTTCCCTGTCCTCAGCAACCCTGATTGTTTCGCTCAGTGTCAAACCAGTCCATTCTCGAATGTTGTCTTCCCACCACTTTTTTGGTCTCCCTCTTCTTCTACCTCCTTGCACTGTGCCTTGAAGGATGGTCTTTGCAAGACCTGAAGATCTCGTGATGTGGCCATACAATCGGAGTTTCCGTTTTTTCACCACTGTGAGCAGGTCGTTGTGTTGTCCAATGGCTTGTGTGATGGTTTGTCGGACTTCGTCGTTGGTGATGTGCTGGGTATAGGAAATGCCCAGAAGTCTTCTGTAGCACCTCATCTCCATGCTTTGTATTCTTCGTTGTAGATCTGCTGTGAGGGTTCATGTTTCGCAAGCATATAGGAAGATGGAGATGACAAGGGAGCGCAGTAGCCTTACCTTGGAATGTAGACTGATGGTCCTGTCTTTCCAAATTGGCTTCATCCTCGCCAGGGCAGCAGTTGTTTGTGAATTAGAAACGTGATTTTTGTTCCCCCTATAGTTTTACATAATTTGAATGGGATTGAAAATAGACGGCGCCTATTTATTTCTTTGGGTGTTTACATGAATCACTGTGGCACCCAGGGTGGCCAAGTAGCACAGTGGATAGTCAGCTGGTTTCCTAGGCCGAAAGTCGCGGGTTCGAACCCTGCATGGGACGAACTTACGTTACTTAGGTACGAGAGGGGTACTCCGGTTTCCACCCTCCCATTCAATAACGATGTCGGAGGCAGTCAATCTAACAATTTCTCAAATAAAAATTGATTTCTTTTCCGATTTCTGTAATAGCGATTTAGTCAGATCGCCGCTTCTTTATGTTCCATTGAAAAAAGCGCATAATCGCATCCTGTATTATTATTATTATTATTATTATTATTTATTTTTTATTTTTTTTAATTATTATTATTATTATTATTATTATTATTATTATTATTAATTAATTAATTAATTAATTAATTTATTTATTTATTTATTTATTTATTTATTAAATTATTTATCATTATTATTATTATTTTTTTTATTATTATTATTATTATTATTATTATTATTATTATTTATGGATTGGGTGGACATCTTTCGGAAGAAATATTCTAGTTAATTTATACAGATTTTACAATTCCTCCGTGGGGATACCGGGGGTTCTCTAAGTATAAATAGTTCCCTTAGCCCTACCTTCTCATCTTTGATATGATGATGATAATCATTATTGTCAGGATGGCGACGTGGTGATCGTCCTTAACGCTGATGCAATAGGACGTTAAGCTTCGTTGTTCCTCCTTCTAGATAGTTAGTGCTTCGAATTTCCTCTTTTCTATTACTCCTTGTATTTCTGCCTTAGCTTTTCTTTATTCTATTTTATTACTTTATTCTATTTTTATATTATTTTAGTCTAAAATCTTTATCCCTAATAAAAAAAGTTTCAAAGTTTCAAAGTTTATTCAATCTTTTAGTATTTCAGTCTTTCAGTATACTCTCCCAAAACTCCTCATTTGTGTATGGTGTCTGTTGAGTCAGCTTGGGGATATTGGAGGCTTTCTGTCAAATTCTCTCTAGGGCTTTTTACGGTAGTATTATTTAGCAATGTAGGACCACAACTTGATTAATAGAGGACTCGCCCCCGATCAGCGTAAAAGATCTGCTGTAACAACCCTAATGTTAATACTGAATCACTCTGAATCTATTACATTTTCACTAAAGCACTTATTATTAACATCACAGCAACTCTTATCACATAAAGCCGAATGCGAATTAAAATCACCACATATTATGCACTGATGAAATTGATGTATTTCTCGATCACAAATGTAAATTTTTTTTTTCTAACAAAATTATATAGTTATCAAATTTTGCAATTTTTTTTCTTAACGTAAAGCAAGATTTTTATAAACTGACAGTGACATGATTGTAAAATGAATTGAGCAATGCTTGTCCGATTATTTGTTATGCTAGAAAAGGGGTCTTTTTGTGATAAGTTTTTCCCATGCAATGTATGTGGATGTACCTTTCCCACCACTCTCACTTCTCTCCCTTTCTCTATCGCTCTTCCTTCTCTCCATTTAAAAGAAAACATCAAAATTTGTTTTGTGTTATCCATTTAGTGTATTGTAGTGTTTTTTGGGTAAATAAAAATATGTTTAAAAAAATTTGTCGCCAATGAAACTCACGTATATGGGGAGGGAGGGGGGGGGGGAATCACACACACACACACACACGCGATCCCAAACACACGCATTGAAGTTTACATAGAGTACGTAACTGCCACCACAGATGTCGCAGTGACGCGAAGTTATTAATAAATCCGCGGAAACGAGGCTGCGGGACATCCCAGCGTCAAGTCAGTTGTCATCTGGAGGCACATGTTCGATCTAGAAGATAATTGAAGGAGTGAAGTGGAGTACTTTACATTACATGATTATTGCCTTTGGTCCAGCGGACTCTTCCGAGCCAAATCAGGACCGGACAACCCCTGATCCGCACAAAAGATCTGCTGAAACAACCCTAGTGGCAAAACTGAAGGCTCTCCACCAGCCAGTCACTTTACAATAAAGACATCCAACGCAGGGGACGCTGAGGCTATACTCTAATTCATCGAACCCCCGTTTACAAAAAAACAGAATACAAACATCATTATAAATTATTAACAAAACACATACATATAAAATGCCTATATTGCTAAATAATAACATCATACGAAGCCGTAGTGACCACCTGGCAGAAAGCGTCCAATATTCCCAAGCTGATCCAACAGACCTCATACACAAATAAGGAGTCTTGTCCCGGAAGAGTTTTCAAGAAAAAAAGGTAGGTGACTGGTCTAGCGAAGAAGACGATAGTATAGCAGATTGGTAGAACAGAGCAGGAATGAGAAAGAGCAAATGAGAAAGACGGCGACAGTGAGAATTTAAAGCACTAAATTTCCAGAAAGTGGGGATACTATTTATACTGAAACCCCCGGCATCCCCACGGGGGAGTGAAGTGTTGTGGTGAGGGGGCGTTTTAGTACAGATACCGTGGACTGTACCGGAGTGAAAGTAAGTTTGAAGAGACAATCTCAGGAGTGTGCAGTCGTTGAAGATTTAACTACTTGTTGGCGAGATTGGTCTCGAACTTTCCGTCAGTGGTAAACAAGCTATTCTATAAAGATCTCAATAATGCCACACCAATATTCACTGAAGAAAACAAAGGAACATTCTTCCAAGCTTTCTATAGCAACAACACATAACCAAAAAAAGGTAAATAAATGCTAGTGTTGTACACTTCGTCTCGATAGTAACACCGCTCTTCAAGTATTTCCAAATGTTTCCAGGGAAAATAAATCCAATGGCAATAAGTTAATTAGTTTGTGATGTTAGATCATGTATACGGGTGAATCGCATAGACTAGAAGCTGTTGAAACAGATCATGGACAGCTTATCGCCATTCAAGAAAGTCGCTCATACAGTTGAGCTAGAAAATGCCATATAAGATCAGGTAAATGTCTATCGACCTGGGTGATCGTGATATGCAAGGCAACAACAACAACAACTATTTGGTTGCACAGGAAAACGAAGAGAAAGACTACACTTTTCCTGATTACACACTGCTGAAAGGGGGCTACGAG
Source organism: Oncomelania hupensis (assembly GCA_036898135.1). Taxonomy (NCBI): domain Eukaryota; kingdom Metazoa; phylum Mollusca; class Gastropoda; order Littorinimorpha; family Pomatiopsidae; genus Oncomelania; species Oncomelania hupensis. The sequence goes on from CM072517.1 coordinate 70,755,651, forward strand.
GAAGTGGAGAAATGGTTCGTAACTAATCACGACCAGAACAAAGAGGACAACGGTAATCTTCAGCTTTTTCAATAGATAATAGTCATCATCATCATCATCATCATCATCATCATCATCATCATCATCATCATCATCATCATCAACAACAACAACAACATTATCATCAACATCATCATCATAAAAGGTGTCCCTGTAACCTTACAATCGTTGGGGAGGAAAGCGTTTGGTACCTCCCTTTTCTGTAGGCCAGCTTAATTAGGGCGGTGCCTATTTCCTCTCCATCGCTGCTTTTTCCTCCCCGGTTCTAAACAGGTCTAGGCAGGCCCACCCATCTACAGGTAGGTGGAGGAAGTGTGTCGTGCTATTGTATCAATCTTTTTGTGTCGTTTGGTTGCTTGCCATTCTAGCATGGTCACCCGCCCAAGTGTTAACCCAATCTGACGTTGCCTCACATGAAACCTTGCTAGCGTAACCCATTCTGACGTTGCTTCACATGAAACCTTGCTAGCGTAACCCATTCTGACGTTGCTTCACATGAAACCTTGCTAGCGTAACCCGTTCTGACGTTGCTTCACGTCAAACCTTGCTAGCGTAACCCGTTCTGACGTTGCTTCACATGAAACCTTGCTAGCGTAACCCATTCTGACGTTGCTTCACGTGAAACCTTGCTAGCGTAACCCATTCTGACGTTGCTTCACATGAAACTTTGCTAGCGTAACCCGTTCTGACGTTGCTTTACATGAAACCTTGCTAGCGTAACCCGTTCTGACGTTGCTTTACATGAAACCTTGCTAGCGTAAACCATTCTGACGTTGCTTTACATGAAACCTTGTTAGCGTAACCCATTCTGACGTTGCTTTACATTAAATCTTGCTAGCGTAACCCATTCTGACGTTGCTTTACATGAAACCTTGCTAGCGTAACCCATTCTGACGGTGCTTTACATGAAATCTTGCTAGCGTAACCCGTTCTGACGTTGCTTCACATGAAACCTTGCTAGCGTAACCCGTTCTGACGTTGCTTAACATGACATCTTGCTAGCGTAACCTATTCTGACGTTGCTTTACATAAAACCTTGCTAGCTTAACCCATTCTGACGTTGCTTTACATGAAACCTTGCTAGCTTAACCCATTCTGACGTTGCTTTACATGAAACCTTGCTAGCGTAACCCATTCTGACGTTGCTTCACGTCAAACCTTGCTAGCGTAACCCGTTTTGACGTTGCTTCACGTGAAATCTTGCTAGCGTAACCCATTCTGACGTTGCTTTACATGAAACCTTGCTAGCGTAACCCATTCTGACGTTGCTTTACATGAAACCTTGCTAGCGTAACCCATTCTGACGTTGCTTTACATGAAACCTTGCTAGCGTAACCCATTCTGACGTTGCTTTACATGAAACCTTGCTAGCGTAACCCATTCTGACGTTGCTTTACATGAAACCTTGCTAGCGTAACCCATTCTGACGTTGCTTTACATGAAACCTTGCTAGCGTAACCCATTCTGACGTTGCTTTACATGAAACCTTGCTAGCGTAACCCATTCTGACGTTGCTTCAAATGAAACCTTGCTAGCGTAACCCGTTCTGACGTTGCTTCACATGAAACCTTGCTAGCGTAACCCGTTCTGACGTTGCTTCACGTCAAACCTTGCTAGCGTAACCCATTCTGACGTTGCTTCACATGAAACCTTGCTAGCATAACCCATTCTGACGTTGCTTCACATGAAACCTTGCTAACGTAACCCGTTCTGACGTTGCTTTACATGACATCTTGCTAGCGTAACCCATTCTGACGTTGCTTCACGTGAAACCTTGCTAGCGTAACCCATTCTGACGTTGCTTCACATGAAATCTTGCTAGCGTAACCCGTTCTGACGTTGCTTTACATGACATCTTGCTAGCGTAACCCATTCTGACGTTGCTTCACGTCAAACCTTGCTAGCGTAACCCTTTCTGACGTTGCTTCATGTCAAATCTTGCTAGCGTAACCCATTCTGATCTTGCTTCACGTCAAACCTTGCTAGCGTAACCCATTCTGATCTTGCTTCACGTCAAACCTTGCTAGCGTAACCCATTCTGACCTTGCTTTACATTAAACCTTGCTAGCGTATGATTGCTTTGCATTAAACCTTGCTTGCGTAACCCATTCTGATCTTGCTTCACATAAAACCTTGCTAGCGTAACCCATTCTGATCTTGCTTCACGTCAAACCTTGCTAGCGTAACCCATTCTGACCTTGCTTTACATTAAACCTTGCTAGCGTATGATTGCTTTGCATAAAACCTTGCTTGCGTAACCCATTCTGATCTTGCTTCACATAAAACCTTGCTAGCGTAACCCATTCTGATCTTGCTTCACATAAAACCTTGCTAGCATAACCCATTCTGACCTTGCTTCACATGCAACCTTGCTAGCGTGTGCCCAAATCACAACACTAATGCGCCATAATAATAATAATAATAATAATAATAATAATAATAATAATAATAATAATAATAATAATAATAATCCTATCCTATCCTATTCCGTAACTCAGAGGTCGTTGTGCCCACAGATGATCGTTTAACCAGCGTACTCCATCTTTCTTTGTTCTCAGCAACCCTCATGGCTTCATTCAGTGTCATACCAGTCCATTCTCGAATGTTGTCCTCCCACCTCTTTTTCTGTATCCCTCTTCTTCTGCCTCCTTGCACCGTGCCTTGCAGGATGATTTTTGCAAGGCCTGATGCTCTGGTGACGAATAACAATAATAATAATAATAATAATAATAATAATAATAATAATAATAATAATAATAATAACATTAATAATAATAATAATAGATCAAGAAATGTGATGATGATCATGATGATGATAATAATAATTATTATTATAATTATTTTTATTATTATTAATACCATCATCATTATCATCTTTATTATAATTATTGTTGTTGCTGGTGGTCCACATTTTATTATGAAGCTTTTTAAGTAAAGCAAACGTAGAGCCTGTAAATACAAAACTGGATCCCCGATTGCTGATGTGAGGTAAGCAAAGTAGAAGTCTGAAGCAATTTTCACTAACTCAAAACAACTTCAACTATAATGGCATTCAAAATATGCGGCAAGATTCTAACAAACTGAAAGTAAAGTATCAGAATAAAATTTCTATTTGGTTTAGGGGAGAGAGAGAGAGAGAGAGAGAGAGAGAGAGAGAGAGAGAGAGAGAGAGAGAGAGAGAGAGAGAGAGAGAGAGAGAAGAGAGAGAGAGAGAGAGAGAGAGAGAGAGAGAGAGAGAGAGAGAGAGGTAGCACCAGACGTTTAGACAGGTTTTGAAATTACATTATATTACATGATTATTGCTTTAGGTCCAGCGGACTCTTCCGAGCCAAATCAGGACCGGACAACCCCTGATCCGCATAAAAGATCTGCCGAAACAACCCTAGTGGTAAAACTGAAAGCTCTCCACCAGCCAGTCACTTTACAATAAAGACATCCCACACAGGGGACGCTGAGGCTGTACTCTTAATTTATCGAACCCCCGTTTACAAAAACAAAATAGATTACAAACATCATTATAAATAAATGTTGTTCCTCAATATTTGAGTATGCCTCTTGACAGTCATAATTATGAAATTCATTATGACAAAATTCCGATTTGGTGTTTCAGATTTGTTGGTCCATTTTTATCGATATCGGCAATGTAAGCCAGATGATCTAATTTGTCCGCTATGTAAAAGCGGTGTGGAGAATGAAATTCATTTCTTACTTTTTTGTCCTTTTCTAGTAAATCTCAGAAAGAATCTAATACCTATTAAATTCCATAGAAATCCATGTTTATTCCGTTTTCAGTTGCTAATGTCATCAAAACAACCTCACATTGTTAAAAATGTATGTGTTTACTTGTATCATGCTTTTAAAATTCGGGAAATTGCGTTATCCTGATTGTTATATAATTATATATATATATATATATATATATATGTTTCTGCTAATGTCCTGATTGTTTATATATTTATAATTATGTTAATAAGTGCTTTGTAAAACGATGTTATGGTAAATTACCCCCTTTCTAATGGGGCTTTGGCCTTATTGAAATAAATAAATTTCAAATTTCAAATTTCTCTCTCTCTCGCCCTCCCTTTCTAGCCTCAGTTGTTCACTCTCATTATGTCAGGCTGATTTGAACCATTGTTCGACGAGGGAAATAATAACAAAATAACGCCATCCCACATCTAACATGTTGCATTTCTCAGTTGTTCACTCTCATTATGTCAGGCTGATTTGAACCATTGTTCGACGAGGGAAATAATAACAAAATAACGCCATCCCACATCTAACATGTTGCATTTCTTTTATGTTATTAGATGTATGAAAACATACAGGAAATCGTTTGACATGAAACCTCACTGCGCTCACAATACAGTGAACCCTCGCTACTTTGCGGTTCGACATTCGCGGATTCACGACTTCGCGGATTCACGACTTCGCGGATTTTTTTTCGTTATACATGTATTATATGAGAAAATATATCGCGGATTTTCCGGAAATTTCGATTTTTTTTTTTTAAATGTACACCACCTTTTTATTGCTTAACATTTGTGCCTGTGTACTGTATGTACATACTGTAGATATCTGTGTTTTACTGTAAAGGGTATTTGTTAAACGTACGTAAAGAGAGGATTTTAAAAGTCCTAATACACGTTTAATAAATACTGTAAATATGGTGTCCCTACTTCGCGGATTTTCAGCTATCGCGACCTGTCTCAGAACCTATCTACCACGATAAACGAGGGTTCACTGTAATTTTGTTCTGATTGATGTTTTAGTATTGTGCTATTGCCTTTGATACATCTTTGAATAGATTGCCAGCAGGAAGTAATATGTTACGTAGCTTTTATGTAGTTTTGAACTGATATCCTAAGAAAACAATGCGTAATGCAAATGGAAAAGAATGAATGTCCCGGGACGCAAATAAGGACGTCATTGTGACCTTGTTTGAAGGCCACAGCCAAACTATTCTAAAAGTACGTTTCTCACCCTAACATACTGTTAACATAAGAGATCGGCAAGGCCAAACGGGAGCGGCGCTGAGCCGAGCGCAGGTGACGGTCTTCCAAACTTACAGTTCACAAACAGACATATCAAAAGCGCAAGTGTGACATCCAGGAAGCCATCTCCGTAGCTGAAATACATTACTACAACAGGAAGATTGAGAGCTCTACTTCTTCTAAAGAACTACTTTCTACTATGAATGACCTCCTGGTGAACACATACACTTCTCCTCTTCCAACAAACATTTAACTTTCTGAACTACCTTCATCCTTTTATTTCAAACTTCTTGACATCGAAAATCGAGGCTATCCGCAAAACTCTTGATAACACGCCTTGTCAAACATGTCCGCCTTTCACCGTCACGCCACTCTTCTTCTTTTTATACCGTCTCAGAAACTGAAGGCTCTTAAATTCTCAGCACCATGTCGTTTAAGACACGCAAGCTTGATCCCATCCCTACCTCACTTTTCAATGATTGTATCATCCACCTCCTTCCAGCCATCACCAACCAACATAGTCAACTCTTCCATGCAATCTAGTTCTGTTCCCTCCTGTTTCAAGTCTGCCATCGTGCGGTCGCTACTAAAGAAATCAAACCTTGATCCAGAAGACTTGAAGAACTACCGCCCTATCTCTAATTTTCCTTTCCTATCCAAACTCCTGGAGGAGGTTGTCCTGAGACAGCTCAACCATCATCTCTCTTCCAACAACTTGTTCTGTCTATTCTAGTCTGTCTACCGTCCTGACTACCTTACTGAATCAATTCTTCTTCACATCTTGAACGACCTCCTTCTGCCACTGACTCTGGTAAAATCTCTTTGTTTTACGCTTCTCTCAGCCGCTTTTGACACTATTGATCATTCCATCCTCCTTTTTCGCCTTGAGAACTCTTTTGGAATAAAAGACCGTGCCCCTAACTGTTTTCGGATCGTTTCCAATCTCTTTGCATCAACCACCTTTCTGAACCGTCCAGACTTGTCTTCGGTGTTCCTCAGGGGTCATTTCTAGGCCCTATTCTATTCTATTCACAATCATTGAAAAGTGAGGTGGGGATGGGATCAATATTTATCATTACAATATCGTATTTATCAGTACAACTTATGTTAATCTGATGAATAAAAATTGATACTACAACAACAACAAAAAACCCACCATTTCTATGCAGACGATGCTCAAAACAGTGACACTCATCAAAACCTTCCATCTATTCTGACCAAAACTTCTGATGCTTTAAAAACACTTCTAACTGGATGACTGCCAACAAGTTCCAGCTCAATGCTAACAAAACTGAAGTTAGGCTCGCGGGTACCAAACACAACCTGTCTTCTTACCCTGTAGACACTGTCACTCTTGGCCAAACCATTATTCCTATGTCATATTCTGTCCAAAACTTTGGTGTCATCCTTGACAACACCCTCTCCATATCAGAATTCATCCGCAAAACCTGTCAAACATGCAACTTTCAACTTCATAGACTTGGCCTTGTCCGCAAGCATATGACCACTGACGCTACAGCCAAACTCATTTCCTCTCTTGTTCTGTAACTCTCCTGGCTGGACTTCCTTCCTCTTCTGTTCATTTGCTCCAACGTGTTCAGAACATGAGTTGCTCGTCTGGCTCTCAAAAAGAAAAACATATCATATCACACCGCTCTTCTACATACTCTCCACTGGCTTCCTGCATATTAGAGGTTTACCTACAAAATCTGTACTTTCTGTTACAAGTGCGTCCTTGGATTAGCCCCTTCCTACCTCCCACTATTTCTACAATCCATCTAGAAATCTTAGTTCTTCCTCTGACACCCTCATGCTACAAATACCCTGCTACGAACTCTCTTTTGCAGACTGTCGATCTTTCTCAGTGCTTGGTCCTTCAACTTGGAACTCTCTTTCTCTCTCTCTTTACAGCCCTCCGAGCATAGCCACTTTCAAGTCCAACTTAAAAACCCATCTCTTCCTTAAAAATGTCTGGTCTCGTCTCCCAACACCAGCATTATTACTTTTTTTTCTGATTGCGACCACCGCCGTCACACCTCACGCCCTCAGCCCCCTCACGTCTTAGCTGGTCTCCTCATCCCCCTTCCTCTCTAATAGTTCATAGGTCAACCTTGTGACCACTTTGGCAGTTGCAGATTGAGGTGCTGAAGGCTTGAAGAGTTGCAGGCCCTTGACTGAAGGTGAAGGACAAGTACGCACGCATTACTGTTTGTGCTGCCTTTCAAGATCATCTCAGGATCAAGGTCACCAAGGTCAAGACCATCCCAAGGTCACCGTTTCATGGCATAATACAACTTTTGTTGTAGTTTATTTGATTGTACATGAGTGTATTTGAAGCCGGAGGTCAAGGTGGTCATCTCAAGGTCAGGAGCATAGAAAAATCAAAGTCGGTGTTACTTTGCATTTTAATGCCACCATTTCATTTAGTTTTTTTTCTGGGCAACATTTTCATGTTACATACTGCGAGATCCAAAAAGAGTGAGTCATATGGGCTTTCCCCTTCTAGTTAGTAGTAGTGGTAGTAGTAGTAGTAGTGGTAGTAGTAGTAGTAGTAGATTCCTATACCCAGCGCATCACCAATGGCAGACCATTACACAAGCCATTGGACAACACGATGACATGCTCACAGTGGTCAAGAAACTGGAACTCCGATGGTATTGTCACATCACCAGGGCATCAGGCTTTGCAAAGACCATCCTTCAAGGCACGGAGTAAGGAGGAAGAAGAAGAGGCTTGACATTGAGCGTAGCATGAGGGTTGCTGAGGACAGAAAAATGGAGTACGCTGGTTAAACGATCATCTATGGTGCCCCAACGACTTTCTTTCGAGTTACGTAATGGATTTTTTTTATAAAATTATTAGAAAGGGATTATTATTTGTTTACAATTATTATTATTATTATTATTATTATTATTATTATTATTATTATTATTATTATTATTGTAATATTGTTGTTGTTAGCCAGATAATCTTGTTGTGTGCAGATACTATCAAGGTGGTGCTCGCTAGGCCGCTTAGGGGTCGGTACCTACGATTGCAAAAAACCCGTTTGATTGAAAAGAACCCTGAGGACGAGTACTACATTAAAAAGGCTTTCCATATCCTGCAGTTCTGCGAGCTCATGATATTCAGTCAGTGATCACTGCAAGTTTCCCTTTGACTTTCACAATCTGCCTTTTGTAAGGCGTGTGCCTAGAGTCGCTCTCTGAACTGAGAAAAGCGCTAATTTATTAATAATCATTAGTTTCTTCTTCTTGTTCTTGTTCTTCTTCTGCTTCTTCTTAATTTCAAATACTCAGTATTACTACATCTTTATATTACTAATAATACAACATCATGGGGTGTCGGAGCACTCGCTACTGTGTCACAAGTTAAGCACCGTCCAGTGCGGTTAGCACTTGGATGGGTGACCGCAAAACGTAAAGCGACAACTAACAACGCCCCCAGTTGACTCAACTGTGACTGAGTACCTACTCTTTTAAGGGTGGGGAAGGTAAAGCAGCGAGGGAGAGAGATGGGCAAAACCACCTTAATTACGCTGGCCCAAGATAAGTGTGATCTCCAACATCACGCTCCCCTACGGCCACAAGGCTATGGGACTACCTTTACCTTACCAATATTACTTCACTTTAATGCTATAGTGCTATCTAGTAGCAGTTTTTTTTTTTTAATCATCACATACGAAAAAACGTCCTGGAATTTTTTTTTATTGAATGCGAGTTGCGTGCGGCACAGTGGCTGTATGTTGCAGCTTGCAGGCCAGGGACCTATAAAGAGGGTGCCGGCTGCATCTCGTGCTCTGATATGTGCGAATCAGCTTTCCAGTGCGACAATCACCATGGTTGTTTAGGTAAGGTTGCCAAATCATTATCATAGTCTATCCGTATTGGAAGGTTAATTTCGGGGATGTAATTAATCGTTTTGACTCGCATGCATAGCAGTGGAAACCTATATAATAACCCACCTCCAAAAAAAAAAAAAAAAAGATTTTTGCAAATCTGTGCGAGATAAGTCCTAAATAGTCCAAAATTGACATTTTTTTAAATAAAAAAAAGTCCGTCCGTCTGTCCGTTCGTCGTACGGTCTCCGCCGTCCACAGTCCAGCCAATCCATCAATGTCATGCACAACACGGATGTTAGAGTGCTATACTCCCTATGCTGACTGTGCCTTCGTGATCGGCCAGGGCATCTGGCATAATGCGCTCTAGGATGATGTTGAAGAGTGTTGCCAAGATCCGCACAAGAGAAATCGTCATAGAAACCTGGAATGTCCGGACTTTAACTGCGGAGGGAAAATTAGAAGAACTGGCCCACGAGCTGCACCACTATCGATGGAACATTTTATGTATCAGTGAACTGCATTGGAAAGGCCTAGGTGAAACTACGACCAACAAAGGCCACATGCTTTATTTCACCGAGAGAGATGACAGGCACGAACACGGCGTTGGATTCTTGGTCCACAAAGACATTCTAGCCACTGGCATGGGTTGCCGCCAAGACTCATTACCATCCATCTGAGAGCAGTCTCTTTCAACATTACTATCATCCAGGCCTATGCCCCAACATCAGATTATGACAGTGAAGTCGAAGATTTCTATGAACATCTGCAGGCTGTCCTTGAGAAAGTGCCGAAGAAGGACATAGTTATAGTGCAAGGCGACTGGAATGCCAAGGTTGGCCAAGAAGTCTTGGATAGAATGACAGAGTACTGATCTGACCTTTACAACAACACAACAAACGGAGACCCATCAGTTCTAGCATGTCCACAGAACAGAGAAGAAGAAGACATCCTCCCAATTCTCCGAGAAGAAGTTGAAGCTGCAGTGTAATCGCTGAAGAAGGGGAAGTCAGTGGGAGTGGACAACATACCCGCCGAATTGCTTCAAGCAGGAGGAGAAGCGATGATTGACGCACTCACCATTATCTATAACAAGAACAAGCAGATTGGGGAGTGGCCTACACCATGGACCCAGCCACTTATGGTCATCCTTCCCAAAAATGGTAACCTTCAGGAGTGTGGAAATTACCGCACTATAAGCCTTATCAGCCATCCCAGCAAGGTTCTCCTGAAAATAATACTCAGCGGGTTGAAACACCAAGCTGAACAAATCATAGCTGAAGCACAAGCTGGATTCAGGGTTGGGCGAAGTACCACTGGACAGATGTTCAACCTCAGAATAATCTGCGAGATAGACCTACAGTACCAACACATCTATGTCATGTGTTTGAAGACTTCAAGAAAGCGTTTGACGGAGTCTGGCATGCAGCTATTGTTGGCAACCATGAGAGTGTACAACATCAGCCCTAATATTATTGAAGTCATCAAAAGCCTGTATGGCAAGGTTACCAGTCCAGTCCTCCACAACAGTGCCATCGGGAACTGGTTCAGAACAACAATCGGCTTGCGGCAAGAATTCCTACTCTCTCCTCTCTCCTGTACAATATCAGCTTCAACATTATTGAAGTCATCAAAAGCCTGTTTGGCAAAGCTACCAGTGCATTCCTCCACAACAGCGCCATCATGTACTGGTTCAGAACAACCATCGGGGTGCGTTAAGGATGTCTACTCTCTCCAACACTCTTCAACATCTTCATGGAGCGTATCATGTCAGGTGCCCTTGCAAGTCCTGAAGGCGATGGTATGGCCACGTAACCAGAGCATCAGGCCTTGAGAAGTCCACCCTGCAAGGCACGTTGGGTGCAAGGGGGCAGAAGAAGAGAGAGACAGAAAAAGAGGTGGGAAGACAACATTCGAGAATGGCTTGGCACTGAGCAAAGCCATGAGGGCTGCTTAGGACAAAGAAAAATGGAGTGCTATGCTTAAATGATCATCTATGGTGCGCCAACGACGAGTTAGGGGACACTTAGAAAAAAAAGTTATTAATATGATTCTTTGGTGTATGATAGATATCAATGAGACAGATACTATACAAATTTGGTCAACCTCATTCCAAGGTCAAGGTCACTGGAGCAGTCCAAAATCGGTTAGTATATGTATTTTGAAGAAACCTTGACCCTAAACTATGAGAGATATAAAGTTCCGTTTTTGCGTTGATCTTGAAGGTCAAGGTCATTTTAGGCCTTGCAAAAACCTGCACAAAATAGATCATGATACAGTGGAATAGCTGCATATTTAACACATAGTATGCAACAGCTGTGGGTTATTTGATCATACAATAGCATGTGAGGTCATGTGAAGGTCAAGGTCATTTACGGTCAAGGTCATCCAAGGTCAATGTCACTGAATGTCAAGGTCATCCCCAAGGTCAGTGTTTTGGCATAATACAACTTTTGCTGTAGTTTATTTGATCGTAAATGAGTGTATTTGTAGCCGGAAGTCGAGGTCTTTGTCACGGACAGGAATTGTTTATTTATACTAAGCAAACTGAACAATAAAGTTTATAGACAGTCAGAATGCGTGTTCACCGTTTTACATGTATATATACACACAAGACATACACAGAGAACAATGTAGGCCACACGTAGGAAATAAGTTTTCAACGTTTATATAAACAAATCCCATCAGAGAACAAATAATTAATATTTAACAAACAAAACAACAATGAAAATTCAGAATAATGTTACGAAAGAATGAATGAGTGTTGACGTCAATGTAGTCCACAACGCACAACATGAATCCAATGAAATGAAAGAAAGTAATCCAATGGTTCACTGAATGCCAACACCACTGTCAATAATATTCACACAATATATATCCACCACAACGATTTAGATAATCCAATAGCGATCTCAACACAGAGATAAAGCACAAACACCTCCGGTAATTAATCCACTTGGAGATCCTTTTCCTCAAAACGTAAATAATTCACAACCATAATCTTCCGGGAGGTTATATCACTCAGCAGAGGCAGATAATCTTCTTGGAGATTATAAATACGAATTCCACAGATAATCTTCTTGGAGATTATATTATACACTCAAAACACACGAAGATTACAGAAGTAATAATAATCCACGCTGTGCTCCAAATGCGATGAAACATCTATTGAACCTGAATGAATATCTTCCTGATTCATTCTCTTGGAGAAAACCTCTGGGGGCCGTTTCTCCTGCTTCAATAGGACTCACACCCAAGGTAGGTAGTCTTACACCGGTATGTACACACACATGTACATATTAACAGCTCTGAAAAATATTGTTCGTGATATTTAGTCACCAACATCAACACATTGACTATCAGTCCTCAACATAGCTTCAAAATGGATAATGTCAAAAGATGGTGGTTTTTGTTTTCCCCATAAAAATTACTTTATACATTTGTAAACACAAAACAATTTACCTTTATACAAAGAAATGTGCTTACATAATTAAATAATAACTTTTACATAGTTAAACATAGTTACATAGTTAATAAATGGAAAACTAACCTGTTGGATTAACCTAACAGAGCACACACAAAAACATGTACACCTTTCCGAGTTGACAGTTCCGATGTGAGTGACTACACCATTACATCAATACATAAAGGAAATTATAAAAGCAACCAATCAAAGTTGTTCTTGCATAAATGGTTGGACACTTATTGAACATAGGCACGAGAAAACCGAGCGTCAATAAAACAACTGACTTTTCGTTTTGATGACAGTCTTCTCAAAATAATGCGCATAGAAAGATCAAAGTCGGTATTACTTAGCATTATAATGCCACCGTTTCATTTTGTTTTTTGTGGGCACTCATTTTCCTGTTAAATATTGCAAGTTCCAGGAGGAGCATGTGAGTCATATGGGCTTTGCCCTTCGAGTTATAAAATGAACTATTATTGTTACCGTGTTGGGAATTGTTAGATGCCTTGCACATCCTGCCTCTGTCATTGTATGGTGTGTGCCGTTACAAGCTTACACATATTTCCTTTCAGTAAGCTCTACGTTATGTGCAACATAATGTATTAAGACATCGCGTATTTGTCGTTGTTGTAGGCGAGCCAGGAATGCCGACAAATTTGGCCATTTATCGGTCGGCGCAGGCCAGCTCTCAACACTTGAACTACTCTGTGCACTAGTAAGTCAGTCAACACAAGCCTTGGACTGATTATTTAATCTTCGATACACCTTGTGGGTACAAATCTTGCCGGCTACTAATGCCACTCACTTTTTGCAGGTCGCTGCTCCAAACCTGCATAGAATGCCAGCCCTGGGCAATTAGCCCTGTTGACCTACCACTCAACGAGCTGTTCACTGCACTGTCTTAAATGACTTAAGATGTGAAGCAGTTGTAACTGTCAAAGGCTTAGAAGAAGTAACTGCGTGTGTGTGCGCGCCTGTGTGTGTGGACATATGGGGTGCTACACATGCCTTTTTATCCACAAAATGGTGCCTTTCGCTCGCACCCCACTCTTTTCAGCGCCCCACTTTTTTCAGCGCCCCACTCTTTTCAGCGCCCCACTCTTTTTAGCGCCCCACTCTTTTCAGCGCCCCACTTTTTTCTAAGTACGTGGGAATGCTCTTTTAGTATATATGGGAGTGCTCTTGTAGCGCATGCAACTGTTTTAAGTACATGGGAGTGTTCTATCCGGGGCGGGCTGTTTTCTGGACACATTTGAAGTAAAAGGGTTAGGGTTAGAAGACGAAATAGGTCGACTTTTTGACGGTGATAGCCATTTTTAAAAATGTTACATTTTTAGATGAATTTTGCGCTCTTTCTGTAAAAAAAAACAAAACGCTTTCTGATGACTACATTTTGTCCAAAATCCCAATTTGTCATGAATATGTTTGTGTGTGTGTGCGTGTGAAGTGCAGTGGACGGGTTGCTGATGGATTCTAAGTGGTGTTCTGTGAGCGACGTCTTCGTGGACGGGAAGTTCGACAAGTGGGTGGAGGTGGACTGGAAAGTCCTTGCCCGCATTTACTACGTCATCTTCGTCATTGGCAACAGTCAATTATCCAGTTGTAAGCGTTTGTGAGATGATGAACAATATGTTTTCACCAGCCCTGAGCTGGAAATGCAATCTAATCTATCTATCTATCTATCTATCTATCTATCTATCTATCTATCTATCTATCTATCTATCTATCTATCTATCTATCTATCTATCTATCTATCTATCTATCTTTCTATCTATCTATCTATCTATATAGTCACCTCCACCCCACTCCCTTTCTTTCCCAACCCTCCCACTCCCAAGCACCCCCGATCCCCACCGAAAGTGATTCAACCCGTGCTTGTTACTTGTTTATCAGCGTGTTTACAAGGGCGTGAACCTAGTAGAATGAATTCTCGGTAGCAATGCGGGGTATCACCACTATGCTATTGGGGAGCAACAGCGATGTTGCTATCGAAGACCCATTCAACTAGGTTAATTCTCCTTGGATGTGCTTGACCTGTTGTGATTCTCAGCCAATGAAGCTACGGTGACCATACAAGGGAACCTGTGCATCACCACGAAGATCACACCGCTGATCCCTATGAACCGCACCTGTCAGAGGTGAGCCTAGCTAGCTTCTGCATTATCAGCTCAACAAATAATTATATTAAAATAAATAAATATATGGCAGTTATTGCTAGATCATAGACGGTCCTGATTTGGCTCGGAAGAGTCTGCTGGACCTAAAGCAATAATCATGTAATGTAATGCTAGATCTTAGAATAATAATAATAATAATAATAATAGTCATAATAGTAATAATACAAACATTTATATCCAGGCAAATGTATAAAAAAATATGTATAAAAAAATATTCTAGGGTAAACTTGTATAGCCTAGTATGATTTTTTTTCTAATTTCTTTGTTTTAACTATTTAATATTTAATTTTTATTGTTTATTTTGAAAAGTTTAATTTTCAAAGTCTTAATATGACGTAAACGTGTAAGCAGGCATTAAATAGAGATTGATTGATTGATCGATTTAATCAAATACATTTTTACCAAAACATAAATACAAATAGCTTATTTAAAAATATAAATACAAATTGCATAATAAAAAAACCCATTAATACAAATTGCATATTAAAAATAAACATTAAAAACCATACATAAATTACATCTAGATATATTTTAAATTGCTTAGCCGGAAGTCCTTCTTCGCCTCTACTGTAAAGTTTGTCCGGTATGGACGCTGATCTGGGCAGGTGCTGGGCGCTGCGGATCGGCCTGCTGTGTGCTCAAAACCCGCGAAATCGTTATAGCCGACATTTCCTTACCGAACATTTAACCGTTTCTGAGATAAATAAATAAACAAAATGTCCACAAACTGCAATAGCCTCATTTCGCGCGCGGTTTCGATTCAACCCGTGTCAAGAACGTGCCGTTCCGTAATACCGCAAATTTTGTTTTATTTCCATTCAAAACACTTTTGCACTCATGTCACCAATCTTACAAAATTTTGTGTTTAACTAATTAAATTTGATTAATTAAAATCGAATCGAGGTTTCAGCATTTTTTCCCATATATACCAAAAAATTGATGGTCTTAAAACGAAGCCTTGGTAGCTCACTTAGTAAGACATTCGCCTACCGTGCAGGCAACCCAAGTTCAAATCACCCGCGGGCCATATTTTTTTTTTTTTTTTTACACTACAATATGGATATTTTTCTTTTTAATTTAGGCTTTTTACTTTTAATTATTATTATTATTATTATTATTATTTATAAACTAATAATAATAATAATAATAATAATAATAATTATTATTATTATTATAATATCTTATATCAAATTTTATTTTAAAACCTTGGTGTTTTTTTATTTCTATTTGTATTATTCTATATTCATTATTATTATTATTATTATTATTATTATTATTATTATTATTATTATTATTATTATTATTATTACCAAGGATGCGCATGCGTGAATCAATGGCTGCTGTTTTTGTTTATGGGCAATTTTGAACACAATCTTTTTAGATATTTCTATCAGCAGCGTACAGTATAAATTTGAATTAAGTATAATTTATGAAATTTATATTGGAGAATATTATTCTTCAATTTAAATAGGTTTGCAGAGCATATAGACTGGTTTTTGAACCTTATAAATAATCTTCTCACTGAAGGTAGGCCTATTCGTTACGATTCTATTATAGTTTATACTGAAACTCAATATTGATTTGTTTTGATGGTTACTGCTAAGTATTAGTATTTATTGATCATTGCAAATTTTGGCAGTATTCTAGGCTAGTAATCCATAAATACAAATTGCATATTTTCAAAAAAATACAAATTGCATAGTTTAAAAAAAAAACCCACATAAATACAAATTGCTTATTTAAAAAACATAAATACAAATCACATATTTAAAAACAATAATACAAATTTCATATTTAAAAAAACCATAAATACAAATTGCATATATATTTTTAAAAAACCATAAATACAAATTGCATATTTAAAAAACATAAATACAAATTGCATATTTAACCAAAACATAAATACAAATTGCATATTTAAAAAAAAAAACATAAATACAACTTGCATATTTTAATAAACATACATACAAATTGCATTCAAATTGCATAAATAAATAAAATTGCATATTTAAAAAAGACATACATACCAATTGCTTATTAAAAAAACACACTTAAATACTAATTGCATATTTAAAAAACATAAATACCAATTGCATATTTCAAAAATCTAAATACAAATAGCATATTTTAAAATAACATAAATACAAATGCCATATTTAAAAAACAAATACATATTGGAAATGTTAAAAAAATTGCATATTTAAAAGAACAAATACAAATTGCATATTTAAAAGAACAAATACAACTTGAATATTTAAAAAACCAAATAAAAATTATTATTTAAAAAGAACAAATACAAATTGCATATTTAAAAAAAAAACATAAATACAAATTGCATGTACAGTATACAGACTGAAAGAAAAATAAATAAAATATAAGTAAATTAATAAACATTAATTAATTAATTAATTAAAATAATTGAACGCACATATAAATACATAAAAATTACATACGTAAATAAATAAATACAAATGCATGACATAAAAAAGTCAGTACATTGATTTATTGTTGCTTTAGGTCCAGCGGACTCTTCCGAGCCAAATCAGGACCGGACAACCCCCGATCCGCATAAAAGATCTGCCGAAACAACCCCAGTGGGAAAATTGAATGCCCTCCACCGGCCAGTCACTTTACAATAAAGACATCCCACGCGGGGGACGGCTGAGGGTTGACCTCAACTACGCGAACACCCCGGTTACAAAAACAAAATAGAATACAAACATCATTATAAATCATCAACCAAACACATACATATAAAATGCCTATAGTGCTAAATAGTACATTCATAGGAAGCCCTAGTGACCACCCGGCAGAAAGCGTCCAACACTCCCAAGCTGATCCAACAGACCTCATACACAAACAAGGAGTCTTGTCCAGGAAGAGTTTTCAAGAAAAAAGGTAGGTCATTGATCTAGCGAAGAAGAAGATAGTATAGCAGAGTGAAGGACAGAGCAAGAATAGGAAAGAGTAAATGAGGAAGACAGCGACAGTGGGAATTTAAAGCACTAAATTTCCATAAAGTGGGGATACTATTTATACTGAAAACCCCCGGCACTCCAACGGGGGTACTGTTGCCGCAGTGAAGCGTCTTGCCTATAAAGGAAAGACAGGTTTTCAACTGTGGCTTTCACTGTTCCCTTTATAGGTTTGAACAATCTACAGTGGCAAGATTGCTCATGACCCCAAGGGGTAGTCAGTACATAAATAAATAAAATAAAATAATATAAATGAAGACATAAATATTTGAAAGTAAGAAATAGAATTAAACGCATACATCAATAAATATTACGTAAATAAATACACATTGCTGAAATGAAAACATCAATTTATTAAAGATACAGATAACATTACATTACATGGTTATTGCTTTAGGTCCATCGGACTCTTCCGAGCCAAATCAGGACCAAGATACAGATTGAATAAATAAATAAAATGTAAGCATATAAAGACATCAATTTCAATTTGTTTTATATAAATAGCTAAAATTTAAAATTAAAAAAAAAAAAAGGCTTTAATGAGGGCAGATAAAAGCAGTTGAAGCCAGCGTATGGTATTTGACCAGAAACGCAAAGGACGGAAAGCTGCCGGTGGGGCGAAATGTTCGACTGACGGTGCTAATCACCACATTTAACCAAGAGGAGCTCCGAGTCTGTGAACTGGAAGCCTTTGGTCACCAAATGCACCGTATGTCATCGCATACGCCATGATGATGATGGTGTTGGTAGTCGTGATGGTGATAATGGTAGTGGTGGTGATGATGATGGTGGTTGTGATGTACGGTGCTGGAGAACAGCTGCAGACAGATCAAAATGGCAGAGAACTCTCCGCGTCAGTCATGTCCCTGATTCTCCCCAACGCCCAGACAGGCTGCGGGATTGGTGAATGATTAAATAGTGTGAAACCTGACTATACACCACACAGGGTCATTCACCAAGTAGAATAATTCCTCTTAGCAGTCCGCTGGACCCTATAAGCACTGAGTATCTATCTCGATAGCGAAGAGCTAGAGGATCCCCTCTAGCAGAGATAGCAGTAAAACGTATTAGGACCCGCTATACTTCATTGCTATTAACGATCCATTCTGCTTGGTTATGATAATGCCTCTGTGTATAAACATACTGAAGTTTACCCTGACGCCAGTGAAGGTATTTAAGGGTGGTCGCAGTGATTAGTTATGGACTGATTGGTTGATTGTGGGGCAATTGATTGCTTTCAGAGATGACCAAACTAGGTGACAGCTGTGATGGCAACCACCTAGTTTTCTGTGCACCGGAGTTCAATCTCACTTGTCAATCAGGCGTATGCAGTGAGCTATCTTCATTACCTTCTTTTGTTGTTGTTGTTGTTGTTGTTGTTGTTGTTGTTGTTGTTGTTGTTGTTGTTGTTCTTCTTCTTCTTTGGCTCTCGTTGTGGTTTTGTTGGTGGTAAAGGTAGTGGTGTTTTCTTCTTATCTTAATGGTTATTGCTATGTCGTTGTTCTTCTTCAATGTGTGTATAATTTTGAACTTAATGTTAACAGTTAGTTCTGTATTATGTTAATTTGATAAGTGAAAGATTGTAACGAAAAGTGCATTTCAAAGATTTGCCTGCCTGTATGCGTGAATCTGTGTGTTCTCCCGTCTCACAACTTCTCTACACTCGTAACACAGAACTAATCGTCACAAATTCTATTAACCAACACAGGCGGCAGAAGCTGCTCAGGATTGGGGGTGTACACACACATTTTTTTTTACTGACATTTACTCAGGCTTGGAAACAGTCAAAAGCAAAAATATCTGAAATCCGGCCGGGGTTCAGGGGCCGCCGTAAGGCCCCTGGTCAGGTCCAGGGGCGAAACCCAGGTGGGGGGAGCTGAACGTTTCATAGCATGTACACCCAAAAAGAATGCCTTTTGTGAGAGATAAACGTGGATGTTTTTCATAATATTCATCATGTGTTCATAAGGACATTATCATTAGTAGTAGTAGTAGTAGTTACCCATGACATGGAGAGCAGTTACACTTTCGCCATCGTTTCAAGCCATTCCCATTTCCACTTGTTGTTGATTTCCCCTTCTTCAAAAGGGTCTCTGCGGTTAATAATACGTGAAACACACGACTTGACCATAGTATATTGATTATAAATTAACAATGGTGGACAGTGACAAAGGACTGAACTTCATGTGAACCGCCAAACGTTCAACATCAACATCTCCTTCGCCCGCTGTAGCCAAGTGATGCTAGTAAGCCTTATTTAGCAGTGAATTCGATGTATCAATAGCAGGCGCGGGCGGCACTTTTAGTGACGAGAAAAAAAAGCTGGACATGGACATGAATTGAAACTTGGACTTGGATAGATTGCGTTTTGTGATTTTTTTATTTTCTCGGAGCGATTTTTTTTCTTGGACCTCTATTTAATTTTCTCGGGAGTGATGGTACCTTTTCTCGGAAAATCGCGGATCCCTGTTTACTGACATTAAATGAAAATAAATAAGACGTCAATATCACACAAATAACCAATTTTAAATAAATAAATAAATAAATAAATAAATAAATAAATAAATAATAATAATAATAATAATAATAATAATAATAATAATAATAATAATAATAATAGCAACCACAACAACAACAACAACAATAATAATAGCAATCTGCATTTTAAAAAAAAAACTCAACAGACCTACATTATGATTTTTTTTGAAAGCTACCGTCACAATAGACTTGGGGTACTTCCTCCACAACTACCCTTAATAAAATCATTTCAATCAATCTTTAAATTCATTAAACTTAAAAAAAATTTAAAAAAAAAGGGGGGGGGGGGGGGGGGGGGAGATAGATCTACTGGTAGTGTACTAATGATCCAACCTGAAAAAAATATTTTTTTGAAGCTCTGTGGGTTCGGGCAAATAGAATAGACCCAACGTTTCCCGGCGTGTCGTAAGAGGCGACTAACAGGGGTGATGTTAGCACGGCATCACTGGGCGAAAGTCTTCTACACAGAAGTCACCGGCCAGGGCGGAGGAACCTCACGTTACTACAGGTTCAACGACCACGTGCTCAGGGCCAAGGCGAGCCACACTGTATTCGTGGATTTCGGCTGTGGCCAACAGCCTGGAGAGGATTGGGCCCTGCCAGGTCTTTTTTGCCCAAGACACAACACATGATGAGGCTATCCACTAATTCCATGCCGGATCGGTCGTCGCCCGGAACAAGGACCGCGCCTTCCGTTGGCCACCAGGACGGAGGTGAAAAGTATGCTACTGATGGACAAATTAGCAAGATCCGCACGAGAAACAACATCGTCATAGGAACCTGGAATGTCAGGACCCTAACTGCGGAAGGAAAATTAGAAGAACTGGCCCACGAGCTGGACCACTATCGATGGAACGTTCTAGGTATCAGCGAACTGCGCTGGAAAGGCCTAGGTGAAACTACGACTGACAAAGGCCACAAGCTCTATTTCAGCGGTAGAGATGACAGGCACGAACACGGCGTTGGATTCTTGGTCCACAAGAACATTCTAGCCACTGTCATGGGTTGCCGCCCAGTCTCCAGTAGACTCATTACTATCCGTCTGAGAGCAACCCCTTTCAACATTACCATCATCCAGGCCTATGCCCCAACATCAGACTATGAAGACAGCGAAGTGGAGGATTTTTATGAAAATATACAGGCGGTCCTTGACCAAGTGCCGAAGAAGGACATAGTCATAGTGCAAGGCGACTGGAATGCCAAGGTTGGCCAAGATGCGCACCACAACTGGGGAGACACATGCGGACCCCACTGCAACAACGAGACAAATGACAGGGGTCTGAGGCTATTGGAGTTTGCCAGTTACAACAATGTGGTACTGGCAAACACGCTTGGTCTCCACAAAAAATCCAGACGATGGACATGGCACAGTCCCGGCGGGGAACATCACAACCAGATCGACTACATCATGGTCAAGAAACGCTTCACAGATCAAGCATCAACATTGGCAGGACACGCACTTTTCCAGGAGCAGACATTGGAAGTGACCACGATCTCGTGATGATGTCTTTCCGGCTCCATTTGAAGAGAGTAAATACAGCAAAGTGCACTAGGCTGAAGTTCGACCTGGACAAACTGCAAGACCCGGAGGTGGCAAAAATATTTCAGGCCACAATTGGAGGGAAATTTGCACCACTGCTTATTTTGGGGGCAGGCGAAGTAGATGTTAACACCATGACCAATACCTTCAACTCAGCTGTAACAGATGCCGCCACTGAGATCCTTGGCAAGCACCGACCAAAGAAGAAGCCGTGGATCACACCTGAACTTTTGGATCTGTGTGATAAACGAAGAGAGTTAAAAAAGAAAAAGAACATCTCACAGGGAGCTGATGTCTACCGAAAAATCAACAATGACATCCGAAAAGGCATGCGCACAGCAAAGGAGAACTGATAGAAGATCAATGCCAGGAAATAGAGAACAATCTGAACAAGGACAACAGCAAGAAGGCCTACCAGACTGTGAAGCGGCTGACAAGTGTTAAACAGCCCAAAGTCTCCACTATCCAAAGCAAGTCTGGCATTTGCCTTACAGAAGAACAAGAAGTCTTGGACAGATGGACAGAGTACTGCTCTGACCTTTACAACCATACACCAAATGGAGACCCATCAGTTCTAGCATGTCCCGAGAGCAGAGAAGAAGAAGAAATCCTCCCAATTCTCCGGGAAGAAGTTGAGGCAGCAGTGCAATCGCTGAAGAAAGGGAAGTCAGCGGGAATGGACAACATACCAGCGGAACTGCTACAAGCAGGAGGAGAAGCGATGACTGATGCTCTCACCATTATCTGTAACAAGATCTGGCAGAGTGGGGAATGGCCTACACCATGGACCCAGTCGCTTGTCATCACTCTTCCCAAAAAAGGTAACCTTCAGGAGTGTGAAAATTACCGCACCATCAGCCTCATCAGCCATCCCAGCAAGGTCCTCCTGAAAATAATACTCAACAGGTTGAAACCACAAGCTGAACAAATCATAGCTGAAGAACAAGCAGGATTCATGGCAGGGCGAAGTACCACTGAACAGATTTTCAACCTCAGAATAATCTGTGAGAAATACCTACAGCACCAACAACATCTATATCATGTGTTCATAGACTTCAAGAAGGCATTTGACCGAGTCTGGCATGCAGCTCTATGGGCAACCATGAAAGTGTACAACATCAGCCCTAAAATTATAGAAGTCATCAAAAGCCTGTATGACAAGGCTACCAGTGCAGTCCTCCATAACAGCGTCATCGGGAACTGGTTCAGAACAACAATCGGTGTGCGTCAAGGATGCCTACTCTCTCCAACACTCTTCAACATCTTCCTAGAGCGCATCATGTCAGATGCTCTTGCAGATCACGAAGGCACAGTCAGCATAGGGGGCAGAGCAATCTCCAATCTTCGTTTTGCGGATGATATTGATGGATTGGCTGGAGAGGAACAAGAACTTGAACAGCTTGTACAGAGGCTTGACACCACCTCCAGAGCTTATGGAATGGAAATAAGTGCAGAGAAGACCAAAATGATGACCAACAACACCAATGGCATCAACACGGACATCAAAGTACAAGGCCAATCCCTCAACACAGTGCACAGCTTCAAATATTTAGGAGCCATTGTGTCAGACAATGGGTCTCGACAGGAAGTCCTCTCCAGGATCGCACAAACAACTGCTGCCCTGACAAGGTTGAAGCCCATTTGGAAAGACAGAACCATCAGTCTACATTCCAAAGTAAGACTGCTGCGCTCTCTGGTCATCTCCATCTTCCTATATGCTTGCGAAGCATGGACCCTCACAGCAGATCTCCAACGAAGAATACAAAGCATGGAGATGAGGTGCTACAGAAGACTTCTGTGCATTTCCTATACCCAACACATCACCAACGACGAAGTCCGACAGACCATCACACAAGCCATTGGACAACACGATGACCTGCTCACAGTGGTGAAGAAACGGAAACTCCGATGGTATGGCCACATCACCAGATCATCAGGCCTTGCAAAGACCATTCTGCAAGGCTCAGTGCAAGGAGGTAGAAGAAGGGGGAGACAGAAAAAGAGGTGGGAGGACAACATTCGAGAATGGACTGGTTTGACACTGAGCGAAGCCATGAGGGCTGCTGAGGACAGAGAAAGATGGAGTATGCTGGTTAAACGATCATCTGTAGTGCCCCTACGACCTTCGGGTTATGGGATAGGATAGGATAGGAAGTTTCATTGCGAAAAATAATTTAAAACAGACAGAAATAAAGAATAGACATACCAGCAAAATCATTTCTTCTTCAATTTAAAGCGTTATGGACTACTGTTACTTTTGAAGTGACGAGGCCGGATGTTAAAAATACGAAGTTCAATGGTTTACGCAAGCTTCCCCGGGTCAGTACAAAGAAAATAGTGAGTAGTATTCACCGGATCAAAGAATGCGGCATCTCTCTCTCTCTCTCTCTCTCTCTCTCTCTCTCTCTCTCTCTCTCTCTCTCTCTCTCTCTCTCTTTTAGGAGCTTTATCGTTATATATTGTTGTGTTTTTTTCCTCTTTCCATTAAAAAAAATTTAATTTAAGGGGCTGAGAATTGGGGTAGGGGAAGAAAGGGGGAAAATTTGGTTTTAACCTCCAAATAATGTTTTTTGAGGGGATGAATATTGGGGGAGAGGGGGGGGGGGCAAATGTATAGGCCCCCCTTACCCCCCGCTTCCGCCGCCTGTGAACAATTAACATAAATCGATACATTGTCAACAAACAGCAATTTACAAGGATCAAATGGAATAAATTCAAGTGCTTCTACTCACGGCAAGTGTCGCAGAATAAATCCGTTGAAAGAATTATAATACTCACAAATAATAATACACACGGCTAATCACCGTCGCCACAGGAAAGAAACGATAGCTATGTATGTATAGTCATATCGCAGATACGTCC
The DNA here is from genome assembly GCA_036898135.1 of Oncomelania hupensis. Taxonomy (NCBI): domain Eukaryota; kingdom Metazoa; phylum Mollusca; class Gastropoda; order Littorinimorpha; family Pomatiopsidae; genus Oncomelania; species Oncomelania hupensis. The sequence goes on from CM072517.1 coordinate 70,780,077, forward strand.
TATTCGACTTCTTAATAATGCATCATAATACTATTACATTTATAACACAACAATTTCAAATAATAAAACAATGTATGCCTGCAGACACAGCTGGGATAAGTCCGACACAAACTACCTTTAGTAGAGTCAAGAAAAAAATTATTAGATTTTTTTTGTTTTAAATGTACAGTAGTGTCATGTGTTCAGCGCAACCAATCAAACTTTAGCTCCCACAGCAGCTACAAATAAATATAACGTCATCGGACCCGAATAACTATAATAGGCTTACCATCAGTAACACAGATAAGAATCTTAATCCCTCATTTAAAAAAAGAAGTTTGAAGATTTCTTATTTTTCTTCTTCTTCTTCAATGGTATTGGATGCAATCAATCAAAACCTTCACAATAAACTTCAATTTCCATTCCGTCCCTTAATAGCGTGAAAAAAGTGTATGTCTGGCATGTTAGCGTGTATGGTACAAATTGCCGCGCTTTGAGCCTGATTGTTGATTTAGATAAAAACCACCTATATAGTCTAGCCCCCATTATTATTATTATTATTATTATTATTATTATTATTATTGTTTTATCATCTACTTCTTCTTTTTCTTCTTCTTCTTACATCCCTCTTTTTTGCAGAGAGCACGCTGTTTGGGACCTGCTACAGCACAGAGAACTGTTCCAGGGGTCTTCGCTGTGAATCCCCGGGAAAATGCAGTGTGTTTTGTGATCCCTTGACTGACACTTATTTAGTACTTACCCACTTAAGTAGACCATCCTTTCACATTAAATCTTTCTTGATCAAGTCAAGACAAGAATCTTTATCCAGAAGTAAAATCCCTATGAGCACATAGAATTACGAAGCAGCGGCTTTAACATTGTTGTCTACGTGGAATAAAACATGTTGTAAAATATTAATTTCTATCTCAGTTATTGCACAATAAAATGTGGACACTTTTTATGGCCCACCCTGTATTAGTGATTCCGATTACCTACACGTTTAGAATGTTTGGAATGCACTTGGACGGTGCCTAAGCATAGGCCACACGACCTTAGAAGACAGCCCTACACATATTCTCACTGAATATAATGGCGGCTAGAATTCTTCCATTAACAACTTTTGGTCATTCCTGTCCCTACGCAGGCACAGGACCTTGGGTGGTTCGGAGCAACGTAACCCTACCCTTCCAGAAGAACCTAATTCTAAGCTGACACACAGTCAAAAAGTCACTTCTGCCCAAAAGAATGACTGCTCGCAGAAAGCCCCACATTGACTCTGCCAACTAAAACACATACCAGCACACAGGACAACATCGAGTCGAGCTCAGTAACCCAGTTTCCTTACCTAATGCACTACGCTCATTGCGTTAAACACGTGAAACCACGCATACTTTAATCTTTCATGGGCAATAATAGAAAACTGCCGATCTACTTATGTACACTGTATATTAGAGATGTGCAACTCTGCACAATATATACTATCTCTAGTACGTGCTGAAAACTCGTGTAGTCACAGGTGGAATAAGCATGGCAGCACATAATTATTGTAAAGCCCTGAATACCTGAAGCACTATGACCATACACAGAAATCTAATTACATAATGTACTTAGATGCAAATAATTTATACGGTTGGGCAAGAAGTGAAACTTTACCAGTTTCAGATTTCAAATTACTTGTTAATCCAAACCCTGCAAATCCATCGTGTTTTAAATCACTCTAAAATCACCCAATAGGGTTTATAATAGAAGTTGATCTCGAATACCCTGAGTCATTACACCATCTTCATAATGATTAACCTCTAGTACCGGAAATAAATACAGAAGTAAGAAACTTATTAGAAACAAATGCGGACCAACGACTATATACATCGAACCATTATCATCAACATCTCTGCCTGAACTTCAAGGTTTGGATCAAACATTACAATCTGTGAGAGGGGAGAAAATGTTGAATTTAGTCAAGAAGGTGAATTAGACAAAGAAATAGAAGAAAAAAAAAACTAGCAGAAGCTGATGACTTGAACTTATGTAAAAGGTAAAAGGTAAAGGTAGTCCCATAGCCTTGTGGCCGTAGGGGAGCGTGATGTTGGAGATCACACTTATCTTGGGCCAGCGTAATGAGGGTGATGCCCAACTCTCTCCCTCGCTGCTGTACCTTCCCCACCCTCAAGAGAGTAGGTACTCAATCACAGTTGAGTCAACTGGGGGCGTTGTTGTTTGTCGCTTCACTAGCGGTCACCCATCCAAGTGCTAACCGCACCGGACGGTGCTTCACTTTCGACACAGTAGCGAGTGCTCCAACCACTGCACTATCCGACACCCCACATCTGAACTTATGTAAGGATGTAAAACAGTCGATTCAAACGAGGCTCGCCGACCTTTATACTGACTGCTCAGCAAGATTAGAAACCTTATCTATAAACAGAGATAAATTAAGAACTAACTTTGCTAGAACTAAAGAAACGATTCACAGAATTGTACACAAGACACCACATTTGCAGAAAGAATTCAAACGCTTTTCAGAGAGCTAGGGGTTACAATATAGCATTCTTACAGCGGTTGGGACGACTATAAGTACACTAGTCTTAGCTTGGACTAGAACCGCAGGCATTAGTGGCGTTGTTGGGGGTGGAAATAAAATACCAGTTGATTGATTGATTGATTGATTTATTGTTGCTTTAGGTCCAGCGGACTCCTCCGAGCCAAATCAGGACCGGACAACCCCCGATCCGCATAAAAGATCTGCTGAAACAACCCTAGTGAGAAAATTGAACGCCCTCCACCGGCCAGTCACTTTACAATAAAGACATCCCACGCGGGGACGGCTGAGGGTTTACCTCAACTACGCGAACCCCCGGTTACAAAAACAAAATAGAATACAACCATCATTACAAATCATCAACGAAACATATACATATAAAATGCTTATATTGCTAAATACTAACATCATAGGAAGCCCTAGTGACCACCCAGCAGAAAGCGTTCAACACTCCCAAGCTGATCCAACAGACCTCATGCACAAACAAGGAGTCTTGTCCAGGGGAAGAGTTTTCAAGAAAAAAGGTAGGTCATTGATCTAGCGAAGAAGAAGATAGTATAGCAGAGTGATAGGACAGAGCAGGAATGGGAAAGAGTATATGAGGAAGATAGCAACAGTGGGAATTTAAAGCACTAAATTTCCATAAAGTGGGGATACTATTTATACTGAAACCCCCGGCACTCCAACGTACCATACCAGTTAAAAACTGGATTAAGAAAGCGTTACAAAATATAGCTAATGTATTGAAACGAATGGGTGCCAAACGTTTAGAGACTGTTCCAGGAATATTGGGTTCCGTCTTTTCATGGATATTTACGACCGCTTTGTTGTCCATGCATCTGTGGTCTTTGTTTATAATATTATTACTCTCGTTATTGAAAATAAGAAATTCCAAATAACTGGGCTAACAGCAAACTTGTAAGTGCTAGACGGGAAACCCCATGATCAATAACAGTTGGTTCAGTTTATTGAGGTAATTGTAGTGAAGGTAATGTTGCCGGAGGTGGTGGTGAAGATAAACCAAGTTCATTTACAATAGGATTGTATCTTATTTAAAATTGTGTATCGGCAATAGCTATATTGTTGTTGTAGTTTGATAACATCTTCCTAGAGCGCATCATGTCAGATGCACGAAGGCACAGTCAGGGGTAGAGCAATCTCCAACCTCCGTTTTGCGGATGACATTGATGGATTGGCTGGAGAGGAACAAGAACTTGAACAGCTGGTACAGAGGCTTGACACCACCTCCATAGCCTATGGAATGGAAATAAATGCAGAGAAGACCAAAATAATGGAAGAATTGAGACTAATTTGAAAAGACAATTTAGGGCTTCCGATCATCTGTGGTGCCCCAACGACCTTCGAGTTACGGGATAGGATAGGACTCATCTAGCACAGACTTGCAAAAATCTGGATTTTTTCTTTGGGGGTGGTAGAGGAATTGTGGGAGGTGGAAGGTGGTGTGGAGTGAGGAGTGAGTACATACACTCACATTGGTATGCATGCAAGTCAAAAAGTGAAGTTAAGAATATTTGGCCTAAACCTGACTGTTGTATATAGAATATCTGGCGTATTTAAGATAGATACATTTTCTAGCCTAAGCCTGTTTTTATAGGGAATATCGTGCTTTAAACAGGACTGTTTGAAAGAGAATACCTGACATAAACCTATTAAAATGATGGACTAAATCAAACTGTTTCACAGAGAATATGTGACATAAACCTGGCTGTTTTATCGAGAATATATGGCCCATTTCACAGATAGTTTCGGGCCTAAACATGACGTTTTCACAGAGGCTATATCTGGTCTGAATAAGACTGACCGAGAAAATGTGAACTAAACATGGCTGTTTTAATGAGAAACCTGGTCTAAAACTCACTGTTTGACCACAGAAAATATCTCGCATAAACTTGAAATTTTGAAGCACCTGAACTTGATTTTTTGAAAGAATATGTTGCCTAACCTGACGGTCTAACAGAATACATGGCCTAATCTTTACTGTTTGACACAGCATTTCTAGCCTAAAAAAGACTGACAGAGAATATAGTTGATCTAAATCTGACTGTTTTATCGAGAATACCTGGCCTGTTTCAGAGCGAATATCTGGCCTGAGAGAGAATTTCTAGCTTAAACGTGACTGTTTGACAGAGATTGTTTTGCCTGTTTGAGAACTAATTTCTGGCCTTTACGCCTGACTGTTAAACAGAGTATATCTGGCTTAAACCCTGACTGTTTGAGAGATTGATTGATTGATTGTTGCTTTAGGTCCAGCGGACTCTTCCGAGCCAAATCAGGACCGGACAACCCCCGATCCGCATAAAAGATCTGCTGAAACAACCCTAGTGGGAAAATTGAATGCCCTCCACCGGCCAGTCACTTTACAATAAAGACATCCCACGCAGGGGACGGCTGAGGCTTTACCACAACTACTCGAACCCCCGGTTACAAAAACAAAATAGAATACAAACATCATTATAAATTATCAACAAAAGATATACATATAAAATGCCTATATTGCTAAATAACAACATCATAGGAAGCCCTAGTGACCACCCGGCAGAAAGCGTCCAACACTCCCAAGCTGATCCAACAGACCTCATACACAAACAAGGAGTCTTGTCCAGGAAGAGTTTTCAAGAAAAAAGGTAGGTCGTTGATCTAGCGAAGAAGAAGATAGTATAGCAGAGTGATAGGACAGAGCAGGAATGGGAAAGAGTAAATGAGGAAGACAGCGACAGTGGGAATTTAAAGCACTAAATTTCCAGAAAGTGGGGATACTATTTATACTGAAACCCCCGCCACCCCAACGGGGGTACTGTTGCCGCAGTGAATTGGTTTCAACTGGGGCTTTCACTTTTCCCTTTATAGGTTAGAACAATCTACAGTGGCAAGATTGCTCATGACCCCCAAGGGGTACTGTTTGAGAGAGAATACTGACAGAGATAATAACTGGCCTGAACATGACTGTTTGAAATACAATACTGACTGAGATAATTGTCCTGAACATGACTGTTTGAAATACAATACTGACTGAGAGAGAATAACTGACCTGAACATGACTGTTTGAGAGAAAATGATCTACAATATTTCTGCCATCTGCGATTGCAATAATTCATGGCGCCTTGGACGGCTTGAGAGCTATCCTATTTTAAGCCAGCGCCTTGAGTTGGTATAGCGCAATTCAACTGACGATCATTCAACCCAGCATATATATATATATATGTGTGTGTCGTTTAATCGTCTTGATTGTCCGTTCCACAGAGTACGACTTCAATGAAGACTGCTCTAAAAATCCATCAGGGTGCATCCGCCTGACCGAGTGTCAGTGGAACAATCTAACCCAATCGTCCGAATGCAGTAAGTGCCAACAACCCCATGCTGTTCTACCATGCACTGCGCGCTACATTTCAAAGTGATTATGAGATAGGAAATTAAACGTAGGCTTGCTATGATACCATCACACAAACTCTCGCCTATATTTTTTAAACTATTAATTCGCGCTCATGTTCGATAGCAACCATTTTGGCTAGTTGTGATCCCCTCCCTCCCCCTTCCCCTTCTTCCCTACCTGCTACTACATCAAATGAGTTCCAGGTAAGTTTTGGAAATCCCAACCCAACCCCATCTACATCCACCTCCCCAAAAAATCTTAAAAAAACAACTTCCAAATGGTTGTGATCATCATGATAGTTATGTAATTGTGGTTGTGATCATCATGATAGTTATGTAATTGTGGTTGTGATCATCATGATAGTTATGTAATTGTGGTTGTGATCATCATGATAGTTATGTAATTGTTTGTGGCGAGGATGACGAAGATGGCGATAATGCACAGGAGGATGAGGAGGATCATCGTAGTCGTCGTCGTGACCATCATCTGCATCCTCCTTCTTATGAACATGAATAATAGGGTTGCCGTGACGACGACGACGACGACGGTTATGACGATGATGATGATGATGGGGGTGATTACGTCTTGGGTGATGGTGTTTTACAGAAACGGTCCTTTGTGGAAATTGTACTCAAGATACTGACTGCGCTCGTTCCGGAAACATTATCACAATATGTGACCTGAATAAATGTGGTTAGTACGACTAAATTCTTCCTCCTTTTCTTAAAGTGCGTTCGCTTTTTTACATGTAGATGACCCAGGTTTGAGTGCCGCACTAATTGGCTAGATAAAAGTGGCCCTTCTCGCTGTCCGTGTTAGCAGTATGATGGCTTTGGTGGTTCAGTGTTGATTTAGGCTCTTACTACCCCTCTTGCCTGGGGTTGGCTCATTCATTCCTCTTCTGCTTATTCTCTGTACTCATTCTCTTATTCTATTTCTTGTTGTTTGTTTAAACTCCTTAGTGAGAGAGAGAGACATTTTTAGTTAGTTCATTGTTTATAACTAACTAAACATTTCTCAAGAGAATGTGAAGTATGAGAGGGTGGGTGTGGGGGTTAAGAGTTAGTCTATATGCATAGGCGCTCGCGTGTCCAGATACAAGCGCCTGTGGTCTATATCATCTGTACCGTGGTATGTATATAGACAGTCTATTTTTATTTGCTTGGTCAATTGCTACCACTATTCAGTAAGAGTCATTCTTCGGACATATAAGCTGCAAGCTTTGCCAATCCACAGGGGCATTAACGAAGTAGAATGGGTCCTCGATAGCACAGTGGGTCCTACTTGTCTATAACATACTACTGTTACCGCTATGCTGTTCACTACCTCCTTGCTTTCCAGGATCTGTTCTACTTCCTTAATGACCCTGTGGTCAGCCCCTTACAGCATCTCGTGTGGTAGACGTTCATGTCCATGGGCATGTCCTAGAAGGTTCTGTCGCTGGATGTGTCCAGCAAATGCCTGTCCCTGGGCGTGTCTTAGACGTTCCTGTCCCTGGAGGTGTCATAGACGTTCGTGTCCTTGGATGTGCCCTAGATGTACCTGTCCCTGGGCGTGTCCTAAACCTTTCTATGCCTGGAGGTGTCCTAGACGTGCCTGTCCCTGGGCTTGTCTGTTTCTTGACGAGTCATAGACGTTCGTTCGTCTCCTCAGCCGTGCCCAAGACGTTCCTGTCCCTAGACGATCCCTAGACGTTTGTGTCCGTGGAAGTGTCATAGACGTGCGTGTTCTTGGGCTTGTAAAAGACGGTCGTGTCCCTGAATGTGTGCTAGACGTTCTTGTCCTATGAATGTGTACTAGACAAGTGTGTCCCTGGGCTTGTCCCTAGACGTTCCTGTCCAAGGACGTGTCCTAGACGTTCATGTCCCTGGGTGTGTCTTTGACGTGCCCATCCCTAGGCGTATCATAGAAGGGTGAGTGCCAGGAACACGAAACACATCCAGGAAGCACTAGGTACTATTCCCGTTCGCTAGACAGTGTCCATCAACCATCTCGTTGGCGTCTTGGGAGACTTTAAATGAGATCCTGTTTTCCTGCAAACGTCTTGAGCGGCTCTTTACGCTGGAAAAGCGCTATGTATGAACACTCCCTACGTGTTGTCATGAAATTATAGGTAACATTCTTACGCCATGAAATTATAAGTCCAATTCTTATGCCATGAAATTGTAAGTTCGACTCCTGTGTACTGAAATTATGATTCCAATTCATATGTACTGATATTATAAGTACATTTCCTATGTACTTAAATTATAAGTAGGCTTACAATTTGGTATGTTTGTACAGTGTTGCCGGTTGGAACGATGTGCGATGCCAAGCACTCCTGCTACTTCGGAATTTGGAACAATTACTGCTCTCAAGGTGCTTCGTGTAAAGATGAGGTCTGTCGTTGTCATGACACACTCATCACCTTAAACAATCGCTGTCGTAAGTTGTCCTCTCTCTCTCGCTCTCTCTCTCTCTCTCTCTCTCTCTCTCTCTCTCTCTCTCTCTCTCTCTCTCTCTCTCTCTCTCTCTAATAAAATGTTCTTCTCTCTCTCTCTCTCTCTCTCTCTCTCTCTCTCTCTCTCTCTCTCTCTCAAAGTCTACTTTGATTGGTCACTATATATTGCGAATGCATATAGGTAGCATGGTTGCGACAAAAACGAACAGTTCCGTGGAACACGACACATTTACAGTGAATTCGTAAAAATTGTTATTATCAGGTGAAAATTACAGGTTTTCGGTTTGGGCGCATTTCCAGACGGATTGCTAGAACCAAAAATGAAAATCAAACACGATCACGCAGATATTTGTAATTTTTAGTGATATTTGTAATTATGTCATAATAATTGTAACTATCTCACGATAATTATTATTATAACGCGAAAATTTTAATTATCAGGTTTTGGTGCTACGAAGGCGAGGCAAATACTGCTATTTATTAATTAACACTGTGGGTTACCGATATCTCTGTAAATTATACAGAACACGTGTTAATTTCAAGTATCTCGTGGTTCTGCATGGTAACTGGGACTTTACATTACATTACATGCTTATTGCTTTAGGTCCAGCGGACTCTTCCGAGAAAACCCTTATCCGCATGAAAGATCTGCTGAAACAACCCTAGTGGTAAAACTGAAAGCTCTCCACCAGCCAGTCACTTTACAATAAAGACATCTCACGCAGGGGACGCTGAGGCTGTACTCTAATTTATCGAACCCCCGTTTACAAAAACAAAATAGAATACAAACATCATTATAAATTATCAACAAAACACATACATATAAAATGCCTACATTGCTAAATAATAACATCATGGGAAGCCCTAGTGACCACCTGGCAGAAAGCGTCCAATATTCCCAAGCTGATCCAACAGACCTCATACACAAATTAGTCTTGTCCCGGAAGAGTTTTCAAGAAAAAAGGTAGGTGACTGGTCTAGCAAAGAAGAAGATAGTATAGCAGATTGATAGAACAGAGCAGGAATGAGAAGGAGCAAATGAGAAAGACAGCGACAGTGGGAATTTAAAGCACTAAATTTCCAGAAAGTGGGGATACTATTTAAACTGAAACCCCCGGCACCCCAACGGGGTTGTGGGGCCGGGTAGCTCAGTTGGTAAGAGCGTCTTGCTAGTAACCGAAAGGTCGCTGGTTCGAATCCCGGATTGGTCAACGTGTGATCATATTATTTTCCCCTCTACCAACAACTGGCCCGCTGGTGTCAGTATAAATCGGTCCAGTAGTCACCCATATGCGAAAGTGTCGTGTGACTATAATCTACAAACAACCCCAACGGGGGTAACTGGGACTTGGCATTAGTAGGCTGTCATACCTGTACACATGCAGTGGTACAAAGCCCGTTAATGGCCTGGAGTGCAATATTTTTTTAATGAAAATATAAATTTAAAAAAGTAAAGCCATGAGACACTGCTCCTCTATTCCTTTGGATGAGAATATAAACCAAGGTCTAGTCTGTGTGTTACGATAGAGATGCGCACGATAGATCCGATCTTTTTGTTTTGCAAAGCACGCAATAATAGCGGGTATTTGCTTTTGCGTTGTTGTTAGAGGAAGCTTTGTATCATTTTCGTTGGTCGATATCGTTGAGAATTTTCTGGAAATACTTGTTTATTACCGACCGAGGCTTCCAGACAGATCTGGTAATAGCTAAGCGATTCTTCTAACCTAAAGTACGTTTTTGGTTCTGATTTGGCTCGGAAGAGTCCGATGGACCTAAGACAATAATAATAATAATAATAATAATAATAATACAGGATGCTATGTACGCGCCTTTCCCCAAGGCTCAAAGCGCGGCGATCTATACCAACATACACGCTCACCTGTCTCATTTACCCTCACACACACCAAATACACATACATCACTCAAACAGGTGGTGTAAAGGCAGGGAGATCGCTATTAGAAGACGGAAGAAAATCGAATTTTTATTTTTGAAATGTTTATATTGACTGCATCCTATACCATTATTGAATAATAACAATAATCATGTAAAGTAATGTATATGGAAAGTACGTTTTATAACGTAAGACAGTGTATAGTTCCGGGTGACGAGTTTGGATTGGGTGTTATTGCGTCATGCTGGAAGGCTCGAACTTTTTCTCGATTGCAGAGAGGCTATATAAGTAACGCACTGTCTGCTTGTGAGATGATTGTTGTAGTGATTTTCGGAAAGCGATTCTCGTATGCAGTTGTTGATGTTTTGCTGAATACAGTTGGAAAACTTTATACGACGACTCCTACCTTGTTGCTGAGTGAACGGGCTGCGTGGATAACCCAATTCGAGTTGCAAGCGCAAGGTCTCTTTCTCCACCATCCCCCCGGTCGTCCAGGATTTTGCTGAGTGGTCTGGACGGCAGACTATACCATGGGCCCGAAGGCTGCAATTGGGCGCCTCGGGTGGCTTGAGTTAGGTCCTGTATCGGCCAGCGCCTTGAGCAGCTCTTGAGCTGGAAAACCGCTATACAAGAACTACTAAATAAAATTTAAAAAAAAATAGTGCTATAGCAGCAAAGATTAGGTTTATATGATTTAGGATTAAGTGATCGTGACCCTAAACTATGAGAGATAAAAACCCCACTTGTATGTAGAGATTGACCTTTCGTATATATTTCCGCCTTTTGAGTTGACCTTGAAGGTCAAGGCCATTTTAGGCCTTACAAAAACATTAAAATTGGTCGTCGTATAGAGGAATGGCTCCATTTATATTATTACGTTATTTCCCCCAAGACCAACTAATGCCGTGAAATAATAGCGCTACCCCTGATCCTTAAACGTATCCACAGTCGGAGCAGGAAGGCTTCCAAGTCTCAACTTAACAATTCGTCACTATCAATCTTTTTCCTGTTCCAGCTTGGCTACTCTCCATCCCCTGCCTTGTAGCAGCACACACGAAGAAACTTCGGCAGGCAAACTGTCTCGACCGTTTCAAAGACTGTCGAGATACTCTTATGGTGGCCCATGAGTAAGATTTTCTGTCACCCCATACGCTTCCGAAGTGAAAAAAGTTGTCTGGTCAAGATGGCTAACAAAATAGAATTGCGACTTATTTTCAAAACCTTAGTGGACAGCAGTAATGGAGCGGGGTTGTGACAATTATAGTTTTAAATGCTGGTGTGCCATTGCAGACAATCTTTATCTTTACACTACAGGGGTCTGTGTCCGACATCTTATTAAAGGTGGGGATCAACATTTATACACCAGTTATTCCCCTTTCATACTTTCTTTTAATAAAGAAGACAGATCACATCTCCCCTCTTCTAAAGCAACTACACTGGATTCCTGTTTCTGACCAAATCAATTACAAACTGAACATTCCATACAAATGCTTGCATAAAAAAAACTCCCCTTTGTAACTCTCTGAGCTACTATCTCTATACACCTTATCCAGAGGTCACTTCCGGTCTCAATATGGCAACAACTGTCGAAATTTAGCTCTCAACATTTTTCTGGTTTTCTGTAAACTCAGCAGTGCTAAAAAAATGACAGCGCGGAGATCAGTGAGAAAAAGAATGCAGAATGAGAAAGTGGAGGAAGAGGTGGCCACGGAAGAAGAGATTCAGCTTCAAGTGGGGGTGGAACCGGCAACATTGACTGCAGACATCGCGGTCAACACTGAAATGGACTGCAAGAGTTGCCAGTGTCAGACCCAAACCCTACGTGAGCTGAAAAATTTGATCGACAATTTGCACGGAACGGTCGCCAATTTACATGAGATTGTTCTGGATCAAGCAAAACTGATCAAGCAACTGCATGAGCAAGGGATCCGAACATCGAAACGAACGGGTGCTGAAGAGCAGACGACGCATTTGCAACCGCCACAGCCCCGTGGTTCATACGCGGCCGCAGTAAGATCGGCACCATCGACTTCGAGTGGCAGTCAACAACAGCACTCGCACACATCTTCTCTTCCCCCTAAAATCAACGTGGCTGCTGAAAAGGCAAGGCAGAAAAAAAGAGAAAAAACAAACCAAAAATGCTGTCGATAATGACATCATTGATGACGTCAAGTCTTCTTCCTGTGATGCAAGACCAAAGTCAGGAAATAAACAAGAGTATGATGATGTGATTGCGATCGTACATGATTCTGTTTTGAATGGCGTTCAGGCAACCCGACTTGGTCATTCCTACGGGTTTGAAGTAATTAAAACTAAAGCGTCGGCCACTAAAGAAATAATTGGGGCACTGCACCGGATTCAGGACGATGTCAACACCCCACTGAAGACCATCGTGATCCATGTGGGTGTGAATGATCTCAAAAACCAGGATCCAAAGTCCGCCAGCAAGGAATTCGTACAGACCATCAAGACCGTGGCAATTCAACATCCTCTGGCCAAAATTGTCGTCAGTAAGATTGCAGCAATAAATGATACGATTCCTCGCTCCAAGAGAGATGTGTTTAATGCTCTAACAGTCTCAGACCTTCTGGATGAACCAAGGGTTTCGTTTGTTAATCATGACAACATGCCCATCTACACCCTCCGAGACAAGGTGCACCCAAACCGAAAAGGATCTAGTATTTTAGCTGGAAACATTGGCAGATACCTCCATAGTCTTCTGTGGAAGAAACCAGGCCGTAGGAGACTTGCTCGGCCCTACCAGGCAAGTGACTGCCTCGGGTACTATGACCTAAGAGGCAGGTGGCACCTTTCTCCCAAGCCAGTGTTTCCAGTTCATTGGTACTAGCTGATTTACTGCTACCAGAAGAGTTGCCATTGTGACATTATTTTACATTTACTGAAGGAATTTTGACATTAATAGATAAAACTATTATTAAATGTTCAATTTTTTTTCTTTTCTTTTCCTTTTTTGATTAATTGAATAACTTTCTATAAATGAAAGGAGAAAGACTGTCTATATTTCAGTGGAATTGCCGATCTATTGCCACAAATATACAATACTTACGTGAATATTTGTCCAACAATGATCATCATATATTAACATTACAGTCCTTAAATGTCAGCAGCCAAAAATTGCCAAAGCTTCAAGGTTTCTACTACCCGCCTGTGACTAACTTTCATAGGAATAAAATACAGTCTGCAATTTACATCAGGAATGATATGGATTATGTAATGACCACATCTCCGGTTCCTAAAGATGCAGATGGAGTTTATGCAGCTTGTATTAAACTTAAAGTTAACAAAGACTTGTGTGTGAATATTTGCTCAGTCTACTATCCGAGAGGGCCTAGTGATAATAATAACGATTGGATTAAATCTATTACAGATTCAGAACTGTGGATAATCAACGGTGACTTTAATGCTCATTCGCCGATTTGGGATAAACTGTGTGTTCATACTTCTAACATGCAATTTACTGAGGCCATTATAGACTCAAATTTAATTTTATTAAATGATGGACGATTTACTCGTATACCAGATGTTCCAGCTCATAGACCGTCAGCAATTGATTTGACTCTTGTTTATTCTAATTTCGCTATTAATTGTGAGTGGGATGTTCAATCTGATTCTCTAGGGAGTGATCATCTGCCTATTGTAACAACCTTAAATAATATTGTTGATCTGCAATCAGAAGATGATGTCATTCCTAAGTACATCTACGGTCGAGCAGATTGGGAATTATTTAAAAATACATTGTTGTCTTATGATACACATTTTATTGAGGATGACGATATTAATAATGTATACACTCAATTTATTAACAGCATTCATCTTGCAGCAAATAAATCTATTCCTAAAAAAAGAACATCAAAAAAGCAATCACGAAATGGAAACATATGGTGGAATGAAGAATGTGAAACCGCGGTAAAACAAAAAAAGAGTGCATATAAACATTGGTTAAAATCAAAATCAGACCAGTCTTTCGATGCAATGAAAAGAGCAAAGATAGCATGCAACAAAACTATTGCTGCTGAAAAGAGGAAGTATTGGTCAGATTTTTGTCTTAATGAAATATCTAGTTCTCAAGATTGTTTAAAGACTTGGAAGAAAGTAGCGGAAATGAAAAATGGATATCAATTACCCCAATGTCCTATTAAATTAAATAATAATAATTTCCCCTCACCAAAAGAAAAGGCTGAAGCATTTGTAAACGTTTTTGCTAGCGCTAGTAACTCTAGTACTTTACCACAACATACGCTAAATGAAAGAAAAATGAAGGAGGAGTTAAATGAATACGGAGTTCCGGCTCAAGACAACGAGTTGTTCATTAATGCAAATATTTCTGTTAAAGAACTTAAAGATGCATTATCTGCTTTAGCATACAAAAAGTCTGCTGTAGGCCTTGATGGCATGTCTTATATTTTATTGAATAATCTTCCTGATAAGTGGACACATATTCTACATGATATTATACAAAAATGTTGGATAAGAGGCATTTTGCCAGATATATGGAAGTCTTCTCTAGTAATACCAATTTTAAAATCGGGTAAATCTAGAGCAGAAGCATCTAGTTATAGACCCATTTCCTTAACATCACACGTTTGTAAGTTAATGGAAAAGATCATACTAGAGAGACTAACATACTATTGTACTAAACAGCAAATAATTCCTTTAAATCAGGCAGGTTTTCAAAAAGGCCGATCTACAATAGACCACCTAGTAAAATTAACTACCCAGGTTAAAAGACAATTTGCAAGGAGAAAATGTACATTAGCCACGTTTTTTGATGTATGCAAAGCTTATGACAGAGTATGGCATGCAAGATTGTTATATAAGTTGAAACAAATTGGGTTGTCTGGCCGTATGTACAATTATATTAGAACGTTTCTTACAGGGCGAAAAATAAGCGTGAAAGTTGGTAATTCGTATTCTTCACATCGCACAACAGATATGGGAATTCCACAAGGTTCTATAGTATCTCCGATTCTTTTTAATATTTTAATTTATGATTTACCTAAGGTTGTAAGTAAAAGAGTTTCTCTTGTTCAATATGCAGACGATATTGCTATCTGGATGAACGTATCCTTGAAGAAAAAGACGTCTCTCTATGAAATTAAACACATCAGTAAATTATATCAAATGGAAATAAGTAATATTTCAAGTTATATGAATATTAATGGACTGGAGCTCTCAAAAGAAAAGACCAATATGATTTTATTTAATAATGGGCATGAACCTAGACAATTACCAAAAATTTATGTTGATAATGTGGAACTCAAATATGTGAAAGAAGTAAAATTTTTAGGTGTTTACCTAACCTCTAAATTACACTGGAAAAAACATATTGAATACTTAATGCAAAAAGCAGTGAAAAGTTATAATTTGATAAAAATCATTAGTAAACAGCCTTGGGGTCAGGATTCCAAAACTTTAGTGCACTTAGCATGTTCTCTTGTTCGTTCCAAATTATCATATGGACAGGAAGTTTATTTTTCTGCGCCTGTATGTTACATTAAAAAATTACAGAGTTTAGATAGTAAAGCTATAAAATTGGCGCTTGGTGTTCCAATACATACAAAAACAACACATGCATATGAAACATCAGGAGTTTTCCCCTTTAGATGACTGGAGGAAACTGCTTTGTGCTAAATATGTTATTAGAGCAACAGCAGTAGATAACAGTACCAATGAGGAGTTGCAACTAAGATCGGACATACAATTTCCAAAGCAATCGCAAAAAATAAAATATTTTCAAACTATAGCTACATATACTTAAGAATTAGTACAGAGATACATTGAAAATACGGATCTTATGAATAACCAGAAAATAGCGTCTCCTGTTCCTTTATGGGAACTTCTGAAAGCAAATTATGATATTTATATCACTGGAGAAAAGAAGAATCATAATACAGGGTTAATGATTTCCGATATTCGCTATCATTTAAATGAAAAATATTCGGGTCATTTGAAAATATATACTGATGGCTCTGTCTTAGAAAATGGAGATAGTGGTGCAGCTTTTGTTATTCCAGATTTTAAACTAACACAATCATACTATTTAGGAAAAGGATTTTCGATTTTCACTGCAGAACTGATTGCAGTACTAATGGCTATAAATACAATTTCTAGTATGCCCTTAACTATCTTTAGTATTGTAATATGTGTTGATTCCAAATCTGTTTTAGAGGCTTTGAACTCAAATAGTAATAAAGAAAGACAAGATATTATATTAGAAATCAAAATCTTGGTTCATAATCTTATAATTAATGGTACACAGGTAAATTTTTGTTGGATTCCTTCACATTGTGGTTTTCTTTCCAATGAGTGGGCTGATCGAGCTGCCAGAAACGGAGCTGCGAATATTAATGCAATATCTTTACATATTTCACTTTCTGCTAAAGAGATTAATAATCTAATTGAAAAAGAAATGAAGAAACATTATACATTTAATCAGCAGTATGAAAAACACTGTGGAATTTCTAGATCTGTAGTGTCAATGGCGTATAGAATATATTTAAATGCTTTAAAGACTAAGTATTGCAAAAATGTTAAATGCGTTTGTAACGAGACGTTTTCTTTGAAACATTTGCTGTTTGATTGCAATGATTTAAGAGGCCTCTTGCCTAACAGTGTACCATCACTCGGCAGAATTAGTTTTGATAGTTGCATTATTTTAGCAAAAATGTTTATCGGTTCTGCTGTTGGTTCTTTTCTCTGATTAACAATAGTATATCTTACTTAATGATGTGTCGGTAATATTATTTATAGTATTGGTTGTACGTTTTTTATTTAACTGACATTGTTACTTATAAGTTATGTTATGCTGCGTTTATAAATTATGTTTGAGTATAGCCTATGTGAAAGAGATGGAGAAAGTGCGTGCGCTAAGTGCGTGTGCTTGAGTGTGTGTACATATGTTCCTGTTTAACCTTCGCCGGATGTCGTGGGTCCGTGTGGCCCCAGAACGATGTTTAACTGTAAATATCTCTGGAACTAATTGGAATTTTGTAATGAAATTTTAAAAATGCCTCAAGAACCTAAAAATGTCTTATGTCCCAAAGGATCATCAAAATTAAACATGAAGTAAATAAATTATTAAAGGTAAAACCTTTTGCACCTGTGATTGATGCCGTGGGGCTTTGCGGCCCCATACTTTTCAAAGAAGGAAAAAAGAGCATACCCTTCCAAAGACGTCGTGGGGCCATGTGGCCCCATTCTTTTCAAATAAGGAACAACGTGTATACCCTTCCGTAGATGCCGTGGGGCCGTATAGACCCATGTTGTTAATAGTGATTAGTACAGGAAGTAGCCAGCTTCCATTATTTCCTGCGCATCATGGAGGCTTTGCAACAAGTGTTTGCTGACCACGGGTATGTCTTTTTTCTTACATCCTGTTGTTTCTGTATCGTATAGTGATGTACACTCGATAACTAAATTACACAGTGTCACTCGACAAACTTTGCTTTCTTTCTGTCAGCCTTGGATTTATCAACAATTTCAAATGGTCGATACATTTTATCTGTGCATAGATCCAGTGTGCCGACAGGCCTGCAGCACATTCTGCTTCACACTGGCAAGACGAGGAAAGAGGTGTACAAAGCCCTCTGGGCAAGCCTCGTGGTAAGCTAAAATGTTACATACATTGACATTGATGGTAAAGCGGCTAGGCTGGCAGCATACACTACTAATGCAGGTCTTGTGTTTTGAATGCGTGTGTAAATTGACAGTGGGTTTAGGGGTAGAAGGGGAAGTGGGGAAAGCGTTTGGTTTGAATTGGGGCAGCCTGTCTAAAGTCATTAGTGTGAGTGTGTGTATGTTTGTGTGCTTGAGTGTATGCGAAATGTGCATTTTTATTACTATTTTTATGTTTGTGTGTGTGAGTGAGAGACAGAGAGGGAAACAGAGAGAGAGAGAGTGACGTGGGAGGGAGGGTGTTATAGTAAGATGATTTAGCAGAACTAACAGATGCAAGAATCACAAAAAGGAAACACGTTCAACAAGATTTCAGTTAAATTTTCTAACGTATTTAATCATCTTCACAAAACAAAAATAAGTGGCAGCACTTGGCCAGCATTAAAAAAAATTCAATTAGTTAAATAATCTTCACAAAACAAAAATAAGTGGCAGCACTTAGCCAGCATTAAAAAATCCAATTAGTTTAAGAGATTATTCTGGGGTTATACTAAAATGAAATATGTGATTTATATTCAGTTTGTCGCAAAGCTGGCCACAGGGGGCAAGCGGACCCTTGTCTACCCTGAGGTAGTCAGGGACGCTGTGAGGCAGCGTTTCAAGGATCCGTCAGCTGGCTCTTACGATGACCAGTATGAAGAGGAGGTAAGAACAAACGGGGCAGATCTCAACAGCAAAGTAATGTTAATAGAGTCTCTAAATCATTTTACTTTTCAAGAATTAAAAAAAAGTTACATATAGGCCTATATGCAAGGAAAAAAATAGAACTATCATCAAATGAAATATTTTCTGTTTCAGGAGACTGCCTACCATGTCACGATGGAGGACCTTATCACAGCCAAGTGGCGTCCTCCTCCAAAGAGCTGCAAGCTGTGTAAATAAAAATAAATCATGTCTTTTCCACTGAACTTTTTTTCAAATGTCTTCTTTATTGATGTAGACAAATCGTGTGTGTTTTTGTGTGTGTGTGTGTTTGTAAGAGAGAGAGAGAGAGTATTGTAGACCTTTATCGTCTTGCCAGCGTGAAGTGTTGTATTTATGTATCTGTCTTGAATCTCTGACTGTCTGTCTGCTTTTGCCGGCATGTAGTTAAAGCACATCATTGTCCGTTGAAGCACGAAGTGCACACAGCTTTCATGTGATCTGGACAAATGAAGACATTGCATCTCTGGCATCTTTGTCTCACTTTTCTGTCAGACTTCCAATGACACATTGAACATCGAGCCCTCTTGCGTGGCTGGCTGACATCTTCAGCAGATGTGCCTGGCTCAAATTCTGCCTGCCTGACTCTTCCTGCTCTTGACGTTGGTTGATTCACTGTTATGGATTTCTCAATATGTGTGATTGAGTTTGTGATCAAACCCGTCAAATCCCGTGATAAGTTGGTGTAGACAAGGCGGCGTCTTATCAGTGGCAGCATCATTGTTTTACTGAGATGTTTGATGAAAGCACCCCGTGCATCTCTTGTTGCCAGAGGGTGGTCCGGAAACCTGATTCCCCACACACATCGTGCTGCAACTGTGGCGAGATCAAGAACATTTGTAAACATGACGAGGGCCATCGTTTAGTGACTCTTTTCGATGTGCATGAGTGGGCCAATTTATCAAGGCAATCCACACCTCCCTTCGTGGAATTGTAAAAAAGAATAATGTCTGGCTTTTTCTTGGGAGCATCTGGCTCAACCAAGCCAACATCATGCATGGAACTGAGGACCAAAACGTTTTTGTCCGTCTTCCCCTGGTAATTTACCAGGGTTGCTGTGCTGCTGTACGCAAACTCACTGCCATGCACAGGAAGGCCTCTCTTCTTTTTGAATGGGAGAGGCAGGAACCTTTTATTGTTTCTCACAGTGCCCACCACAGTCAGACCATTTCTCAGACATGCTTCTGCCAGAGCAAAGTCTGTGAAATAGTTATCGCAAGTTATGTTGCGACCACTTTTGAAGAACGGCTGCGCCAGCTGCAGAGCAATGTTTCTCCCCAAATTGACCTGTCGGGCCTGGCCAAGGTATGGGATGCCCACAAGTGGGAAACAGTTGTTTGAGTCCACAATCCAGAATATTTTTATGCCGTACCTATCAGGTTTGCTATGGATATACTGGATAAAGTTACATCTCCCTCGAAAGGGGACCAACTGTTCATCAATAGTGAGAAAGGGACCAGGAATGTAGTGTATCCTCAGGTTTGTATTGAATTGATCCCACATGTCCCTAAATGGGGCGAAGGCATCATTTCTTCTTCTGGCTGATCTTGTAGATTTGTCGTCAAACCTCAGGCAAGACATGAGTATCTTAAACCTCGCTTTGCTGAAGCATGCTCTGGACATGTTCACACCATCAACAAGGTCCCATATTTCACCAACTGAAATCATATTCTGCTTTCTGACTCCAAGGAACAACAACAAACCAAACAAAGCCTCAATTTCAACTGAGTCACATTCAACCCACTTGATCTGGAATGTAGCACGGCCATACAGATTTGTGTACAAAACAGTACTATTTATTATTTTGTCACAAACAAACAGTTTATAAGAGTCATGTGGGTCGTTCACATGTTGAGTTCCAGGTACCTGTGTTGGTGGTGGTTTGAAAATGTTCTTCCTCTGTGTCTTTGTGACACTCTTAGGAGATTTCCCCCATTGGGTGCCGTCTACTGCTGTGTATGTGGTGAGGTCTGCAATCGCTTCTTCCTCCTCCCCCAACTCATTGTTCTCTTCTTCATCTTCTTCAGAAGGTGAGTCAGTATCAGAAGACGGGGGCATGAACTCCTCATCGCTTGTTTCATCGTCGCCACTCTGTGGTTCGACGTCTGGCTGAGAGCTTTCATGGGTTGCCTGTCTGGTTTCTCCCTCCTCATCTGGAAAAAGCAAAACAAATCCACAGGAATCTAACACGGTATTGCCCCTTTCGTTACGCACACCTCTACATCCCTACTCCTCCTATTCCCTGCCCCGCCCACTTCCCGAGTTTGCACTAACATGCATAGGCTTATATACTCACACATTTGCTCACATTCAAAATCATGACACACCTCTCCATCCCAGCTCCCACCCACCCACACACACACACTAAACGACACACACGTTTACCCAACACACAGCGTTTGAATCTTGAGAGAGAGAAAGAGAGAGAGAGAAAACAATCAAGAAAGGATAGAGAGAGATTTAGATAGATAGATAAACAAAGAAAAACAAAAAGCTGGATAGATAGAAAGACAGGTAGATAGCCACTGATATTTTTCTTTACAAATTCTGTACTCACCATGCAGAACGCCTTCAGTGTCATTAAATGCAGTGTTCAGAGCATCAAATATATTTGGTCTCCCATTTGGACTCTCCATCACTCAATCTTTCGTCATAATAAAGTGATGACGACAAGCCAATTCTTGCATTTATTATCAAAACCGAAAGTATCAAGTTCCGACACCGCAAGTTTGCCACGAGCTCTCTCTCTTACGTATTGAAAGGCTCTCTCTCTCTCTCTTTCTCACGTATGGGGCCGTGCAGCCCCACAACAGCTTTGAAAGGGTATACACGTTTTTCATTCATTGTAAAGAATGGGGCCGTGCGGCCCCACCACGTCTTTGGAAGGGTATGCACGTTTTTCCTTCTTTGAAAAGTATGGGGCCGTGCGATCCCCACGACATACTTCGTGTGTAGTTAATAGCGACGTCCGGCGAAGGTTAAATGCGTGAGTTTGAATGCGTGCGTACGGTCTTTATCATCTTGGTGAAAAAAGACTTTAATAAAACAACCAACCAACCTTATCCAGAACACTCCGGTCCGACGCCGACCTCAAGCTGAAAGTCTCTCGCGCAAAACTTGTCACTGCAGGTCAGCGCTCCTTATCTTTTGAAGCTCTAATCAACTTACTCACTGCCTCTTTCTCTACGTAAAAAGCCATCTTTGTCCTTTTTTTCAGGTTCGCCCATAAAACCTGATTTCCTAAGAAGCAAACCTTCCTACCCCTTGACCCTTGCGCTGGCTAACAAGACCCTTAGTATTTAGTTGCGGTTCTTTTTTTCTCTTTTCTCTTTTTTTTCCCTCTCCTTTTACGTCCTCCGTCAGTTTCTCCCTACCCCTTCTGGCAAAATAAAATCATGACAAAATGGTGTCCCTTGCATCTGATCCCTTTATCAGTCTAATATGCCATAGTTTGCTGTACATAATTATTGTTGTATACACTTTTTCCCCACTAACGTGCTGTTTGTTGATTCCTGTTGTGGTTGTTGTTTTAATCAATCTTCTTTAAATGGGGTGGCCTCGTGGCGCAGTGGATAAGTCGCCGGTTTCCTATGCCGAAGGTCGCGGGTTCGATTCCCGCAAGGGGCGAACGTATGTGACTTAGGTACGAGACTATTGAGGTCACCGAGGGTTTTCTCCGGGCATTCCGGTTTCCTCCCTCCCTTCAATAATGGTACAGGATGCAGTCAATATAAAAAAATTTCAAAAATAAAAATTCGATTTTCTTCCGTCTTCTAATAGCGCTCTCCCTGCCTTTACACCACCTGTTTTTTGTGATGTATGTGTATTTGGTGTGTGTGAGGGTAAATGAGACAGGTGAGCGTGTATGTTGGTATAGATCGCCGCGCTTTGAGCCTTGGGGAAAGGCGCGTACATAGCATCCTGTATTATTATTATTATTATTATTATTATTATTATTAAATGCAATATTATGTATCTGTATAATTGCCTTTTTGCGCTTGTTGTTGTTGTTGTTGTAGTGTGTGGGTGTGAGCGTGTGTGTGTGTGTGTGTGTGTGTGTGTGTGTGTGGCGCAATGATTCGCCGTGTACTGTGAAATATGTGGCCATGTAAATCATTGTATTATTATTTTTAGTAGTAGTAGTAGTAGTAGTAGTAGTAGTAGTAGTAGTAGTAGTAGTAGTAGTAGTAATACTTGGCCTTATACGTAAGAGTGCTTAGTTTTTCACCTGCCCTGCGCTCCAAGACTGCGGTTTGGTGTGCAGGACCTAGAGAAGAGGCGAGGGCTCTTGACTGTTGTCCGTCCAACGACTCCTGCTTGTTTGAGGCGAACGTAGAGTGCGTCAGGGACACGGTGGGCAGGTCCGTCGTACCCAGCCCCCTCTGTCGGGCACGGGGAGAGGGCCAGTGCTTGTGCATTGAGCGTTACGGGTTCACGGGCGAGTTTGAGTGCCGTAAGATCGCTTCTTTTGTTCTTGGTCCGTAAGATTATCCATGCATGAGCTTCCTTGTCATTCATCCTTCAATCTGTTTTGTAAGCTTCTGGCAGGGTGGAGAACAACTGAATCAAGAAATCTCTGAAATCCGGCCGGGGCCAAGCACCGGTATTCGCCCCTTGGAAGAAAATGAATTTATGCAATTTTGAAAGTAATTTAGGGCCTCTCCTGAAAGCAAAAAGTAAACATGAATAGAAACAAAAAAAAAATGTTTTATGCACATTTCTTTCAAAAACGTTAAAAATCTTGATTTGTAGGCCTAACAAAGTTTGAGGTCCACCACTGTTACACACAAACTCCACATTTCCAATTTTAATGGGCACACGTTTGTCTATTTTTTAGCTGTAAACAGGCAAGAATTTTTATAATTTTAGAGAAATTTAGGGGTACGTTAGTAAAAACACCACATCTTAGGTATTAATGACCAGTGTATAGATTTAAATGAAATAAAATGCAAAATGAACAGAAATAAATTCTATTTTGATTATCTACCTTTTTATACTTCTCTTGTCATGTCTTGTTTTTTATTACTCCATGTGTATACAAAAAAAAAAGTTTTAAAAAGTCCAAACAAGCCCCCTCTTCTTCACTTTCATGCCAGTCTGAAAGATCGTATGCATGCACACTACTGACACTAATTGTCTAATGTCAGTACCGATCTCTTCCTCCGACTCCAAGTCCATTTCTCTCACTTTAATGTCTGATAAATGGAAGCCTGTAAACTCCCCTTCATCAGTCGTAGAATCCAAACCATCCCTTTTAGGCACACACACAGGAAAATTTGAAAAAAAAATCGAAAAAACGAACGCATCACAGAGAAAACTTGTGGAAATGCAGTCGAATGTTTTCACAACACAATAAACCGGAAGTCAATTGCCGGAAGTCTCGCAATCTTTCAAACAACGTGAGAATATAACCACATGGTTGATAAGGCCGCTTTTGGACGTTTTGCCTGTTTAGACCTTCGGCCGCTTTTGGCCGTTATGCCCAGTAAAGTGTAGCCCCTCAGCTTCTCACACTCGGAACTCAATATTTTTTCTCGGAAATGCAAATGCCTTCCGCGGAAATCCGCGGATTCGCGGAAAGTTCTCCTCCCTGTTCTGGGTATTTATTCTATGTTCTCATCCCCCTCTCCCCACCCACCCACCCCAAACCTTCCCAAAAAAAGCAAGGAATTTATTTTGGCAGTATATAACAAATCTTGGACAAAAACATTGACAATTAACAGTCAGTATGGAATAAAACATCGAGTCATTAAGAAAAAGACACTAAAAAGAAGCATCTAAATACATCAAGCCTCCATAAAACCGTTCTCTCAACCTCCCCATCAAACTAAGAACAAAACTGAACATTCAGCCAACAGCCATTCCCCACTCCCAACCGGAACCGCCCCCTTCCCAAGCCTGCACGTGCGGGTTCTCACCGGCCAAAGTTCAAAGCGACTGCCACCATTTCACTGGGGCAGCTGTATACTCAACAATGTTTCGTAAAATAACTGTGAACCTTATCAAGCTTTCTTGATTATTTCATACGCCTTCGAATTGCCATTTATCTGTTAACCTTTTCCAGCTCAATATAATTTTGAAGAAATCAATTTTTTGTTGAAACTTGTCCAAAGTATCACTAAATATCACAGAGAAAGTTCTAGTATCTTTCTTACTATCAATATTCTGATGAATCCATAATTAATTATCCTATCCTATTCTATCCCATAACTCGGAGGTCGTAGATGATCGTTTAACCAGCGTACTCCATTTTTCCCTGTCCATAATTAACTGTCAGACACTTAACACTAATGTCCGAAAATCAAATGACTTCAAATTCAAGATGGCGGCATGCTACCGGAAAATGGGGAAAAAAAATAAACCGTTCACTTCTCACCCGTGAAGTTTCAAAAAATCCGAAAACATTTCACAAATACACATGTTTCGCTTGTACTAAATTTCACCCAACGATAAAGTACAGACCCTGACAAACACGAAGTGGAAGTTTCCGTCTCTTTATTGATGGGCAATATCCAGATACAGTGAACTCCGGATATAATAAAGGCCGGATAAAGTAAATATTCGGTTTTAGTAAAGTCCAGTCTTGGTCCCGACCAAAACTCTTCTTTGTCTCTGTTTTTAAAAATCGGATATAATAAAAAAATATAGTAAAGTCCGCTTATAATAAAGTGTTTTCTAAGGCCCCTGGCGAGTTTTGCTGCCGCTTATAATAAAGTTTCAAGGGAGATTACTGTATTAAAGTTTCATGAGAGTTATTGACCTTCATAATGACGCAACATCGTCACGTCACGCTTACCCTGAAGCCTAAAATAGATCTAATTCACGCACTTGAAGATGAAAAGATTTTTAAAAAAAAATTAAAAAAAAATTGCTGAACAATTTGGAATTTCCGCATCAACAGTAACAGTGATTATGAAGGAGAGTGAAAAACTGAAGGAGAGATTTAACTGTTTGGCAGAAAAAGAGTACCTAGCTTAGAAACTTACAAAGCAAATTAGACTTCACTTTCGCTATACATGATGAAATGCGTTTATGACTAAATAAGGGTGTTATAAGTTAAACACATTATAATTATACCTTTTGTACTGAGATGAATCCGAATCAATGGAGAACTGGGAAACCAACGTTTTGACTGGACTGCACTTTCAAATGAGAAGTAAAGAAGAGATTTATTCCTAAGCTGTTGCATGGCTTTGCAAGACAAACCATCTTTTTTTTAAATCCACCATATTGTTTAGGTTTTGTTCATGTCTTTGTATGCTTTAATTTTGTGAGCTTTTTGTTTTTCCACAATGACGATAGTACAACATGTACAATTCATGATCTACTTTTATGATTTATCCTTCCGATTAAAGGGTTGGTTTGAAATAATTAGGACACGAAGGCTCACATGTTATCTCTTATCGGTAATGGACTCTCTCTTTCTTTTACCCTCTCTCTCTCTCTATCTCTCTCTCACACACACACTCACAAACACGTGAACTTACACACACGGACATAAACAAATAATACTGTAACATTTCAATCAATATACACAAACTGGGTTATAAGAGAGGTATTCTTGAAGAGTTTATAATACCTGAGTTAATAAACAAAAATAATCAATCAACATATGTGAGCGTAATGGAATCCAATAAGGGACAATGGACCTACTGCAAGTGTTCATTAAAAAAAGTATTTTTTTCAGCTATTTCCCGTGGATTTCTGGTGGCTTCATACGAAAGGCTAAAAGGACCTTTTCACTTTCGTGAAATATCACTTATTATCGTGTGGCTGTGTCCAGAAACAATAGATCTTGACGATGAGTGCATATTCATAATGTTCACTCAAGTAACGTAATTGCTATTTACCTGTAATTACGATAGCAATAGGTAATACCCATTGGGGGGTGGAGGGGGGGAAGGGAAACACAAAGAAGAAGAAAATCTAAATTTTGAAAAGGCCATGTTCGACAAAGAGAGAGAGAGATAGAGAGAGAGAGAGAGAGAGAGAGAGAGAGAGAGAGAGAGAGAGAGAGAGAGAGAGAGAGAGAGAGAGAGAGAGCTTGCTTGTCCAACCACTCAAATAAATACTTTGAATTTTGTTCTTGGCCACTCTGGTAAGACAAATGTCTCCACGACGACTTATAGACGGCTGTCCGGGGGTGTGGGGCTGGAGCTGGGGAGGGTGGGATGTTTTTTTTAAATGGGAAAACATAGTTTTCGGGTGGAATTCAGCAAGGGACAACAAACCAACACAGAAATATTAATCTAAATTAAAATATGTAATAACGAAAGCGATTCGTTCGATTTGCACTGTCTTATTTTAACTGTTCAACTATGTGAATCTAATCAATTAATGGGATCCAATTCCAATGTACATGTTTATAACGCGCCAAATGTCAGCTCAATTTAGAACGATGTTGAGTTACGTGAACACACAGACAAATAGACACACAGACGATTACAGTCTGCAGAAATCCTGGTAAAAGATGGAAATTCGAGAAGCCATTATTTTGTTCACTGATTTGTTTTGCTTTTCTTCTTCTTTATTTGCACCAGGGCCGGATCCAGGGTGTAGGGGGGTGCTAGGAGTGCTGCAGCATCCCCCACCCCCACCCCTTGGCAACAACAAAAAAAATAAATAAATAAATAAAATAAAATAAAATAAAGAAAGTAAAAGATGGAAGTTTTTGTTCAACTGGAAATACGTTATGTAAGGCAGTTAGTTACAGGACAGGACAGGATGCTATGATATGTACGCGCCTTTCCCCAAGGCTCAAAGCGCGGCGATCTATACCAACATACACACTCGCGTGTCTCATTTTACCCTCACACACACCAAATACACATACATCACTCAAACAGGTGGTGTACATGCAGGGAGATCGCTATTAAAAGATGGAAGAAAATCGAATTTTTATTTTTGAAATTTTTATATTGACTGCATCCTGTACCATTATTGAAGGGAGGGAGGAAACCGGAGTGCCCGGAGAAAACCCTCGGTGACCTCAATAGTCTCGTACCTAAGTCACATACGTTCGCCCCTTGCGGCAATCAAACCCGAGACCTTCGGCATAGGAAACCGGCGACTTATCCACTGCGCCACGAGTTTTACTTGTCAGGGCCGGATCACTTACTCTTGGAGGGGGGGGGGGGTTCCAAAAATTTTTTAAGGGGTTAGGGGTGACAAAAACGTGTCCGCTCGAGGAACTTGAGTAGAATGAGGAACGTTTTACTTACCACCAGTGTCAACTAAATTAAAAGCTTTAAAAAAACTCCATATATATATATTTTTTTTCTGACTGAGTGAGGTACATCGAATGGCCAGGGGGGGGGGGGTCCGGAACCCAGGAACCCCCCCCCCCCCCCCCCCCAGATCCGGCCCTGCTTGTGGTGTTTCACCACTCTGTACCATACATTTTAAAAAGAACTAGACTATCCCACCCCACCCTCTCCCTCGAAAATGGATTGATCCAGCCCTGTGCACCCACATACTCTTTAGACCAGCGTTTTCTATCTCTTTATAATGAGAGTGTCGGATTAGTAAACGTTAAATTAAAACAAAAACAAAGTTTCGGTTATGCTAAATTAACCCTCTAAAATCGTTATTATAAACGAAGTCGGTTATAGTCAAGTAAACCTCTAAAACTGTATTATAAACGAAGTTTCGGTTATAGTAAAGTAAACTTTAAAAACTTTACTGTAAACGGATTTTCGGTTATATTAAATATTCGGTTATACTAAAGATTTATTTGGTCCCAGGGCACTTTACTATATCCGAAGTTCACTGTATACTCCTCTCAACCTTGTAAAGCAAATTAAACCACTAACACAACTCCAAAGTCATGTGCCACGCTCCGAAAAGCAATCCAAGGGAAATTTTTATTAAATACACTTGTTGTATAGTCAACACATAATAAATTCCGCTCAATATAATCCCAGTATACAATCGTGTTTATATTGAGATAGGCCATTAACAGACGGCCCTAAATCAATGTAACTTAAGAAACATAAGAGTAAGTCGTTTGAGATTATACTTTACCAATTAGGGGCTGATTGATTGATTGATTGTTGCTTTAGGTCCAGCGGACTCTTCCGAGCCAAATCAGGACCGGACAACCCCCAATCCGCATAAAAGATCTGCCGAAACAACCCTAGTGGGAAAATTGAATGCCCTCCACCGGCCAGTCACTTTACAATAAAGACATCCCACGCAGGGGACGGCTGAGGCTTTACCCCAACTAATAATAATAACGGATTTTTATATAGCGGATACTCCAGCCTATGACCAGACTCACCACGCTTTACATAGTCATTACATAGAAGTACATGCACTCGATAAAACATCGCTTTAGCTACAATACACCAAAAGACAGAACAGTAAGGGTACAAATTATTTACACTTATGTACACAAATTACAATTTACAACTATGTACACAAATGACAGAAAAAACAAATAGAATAGCAAAAACCTATTCACAGCTATTTATATGCCCGGTTAGGCCAAGGAGGAAAAACAGTACAGCGACAGTGGGAATTTAAAGCACTAAATTTGCAGAAAGTGGGGATACTATTTATACTGAAACCCCCGGCACTCCAACGGGGGTACTGTTGCCGCAGTGAATCAGGCATGCCTACAAAGGCAAGACAGGTTTTCAACTGGGGCTTTCACTTTTTCCTTTATAGGTTAGAACAATCTACAGTGGCAAGATTGCTCATGACCCCAAGGGGTCCAATTAGGGGTGGCCAAACTGGTATACATATATACGTTAGAATGAAGAATGCCTACTAGCATTACCTTTTTGTGGCTCCCACCTCCACCCTCCATTCCCACATTCTCTTGGGCATGAAGCGTCTGCAACCCCTTGGGGTCATGAGCAATCTTGTCACTGTAGATTGTTCTAACCTATAAAGGGAACAGTGAAAGCCCCAGTTGAAAACCTGTCTTGCCTTTGTAGGCATGACTAATTCACTGCGGCAACAGTTCCCCCCGTTGGAGTGCCGGGGGTTTCAGTATAAATAGTATCCCCACTTTCTGGAAATTTAGTGCTTTAAATTCCCACTGTCGCTGTCTTCATCATTTGCTCTTTCCCATTCCTGATCTGTCCTATCACTCTGCTATACTTTCTTCTTCTTCGCTAGATCAATGACCTACCTTTTTTCTTGAAAACTCTTCCTGGACAAGACTCCTTGTTTGTGTATGAGGTCTGTTGGATCAGCTTGGGAGTGTTGGACGCTTTCTGCCGGGTGGTCACTAGGGCTTCCTATGATTGTATTATTTCGCACTATAGGCATTTTATATGTATGTGTTTTGTTGATGATTTATAATGATGGTTGTATTCTATTTTGTTTTTGTAACCGGGGTGTTCGCGTAGTTGAGGTCAACCCTCAGCCGTCCCCCGCGTGGGATGTCTTTATTGTAAAGTGACTGGCCGGTGGAGGGCATTCAATTTTCCCACTAGGGTTGTTTCGGCAGATCTTTTATGCGGATCGGGGGTTGTCCGGTCCTGATTTGGCTCGGAAGAGTCCGCTGGACCTAAAGCAACAATAAATCAATCAATCAATCAGAAGCGTCTGCACGCTTTCAAATCCGTTCTCACATCATTCGCACTCAAAGAGAAATAAAGTAGACCAAACATTTCACACGTGCCGTTGATGTTATGTAAGCCTATCCTTAGAAGTAGTAAGTAGGCCTATCGTTCAAACACAACGCCCTTACATTCTATTAATAAAAAGGCCATAATATGCATGAACATGATGCACATTTGTTCAACAACGTTGCCAGACTATACAGATTCGCTTGTAAACCTTTTACCTGTCAACATCTTGCCTGTCAACATCTTACCTGTCAACATCTTGCCTGTGAACATCTTACCTGTCAGCATCTTGCCTGTCAACATCTTGCCTGTCAACATCTTACCTGTCAACATCTTGCCTGTCAACATCTTGCATGTCAACATCTTACCTGTCAACATCTTACCTGTCAACATCTTGCATGTCAACATCTTGCCTGCCAAAATCTTACCTGTCAACATCTTGCCTGTCAACATCTTACCTGTCAACATCTTACCTGTCAACATCTTGCCTGCCAAAATCTTAGCCCTTTGAATGTGTTTACTCCGGAGGCCAGGTTTTATCAACTTTCGTCAACCCGTTTTACCCCATCACAGCCATTTCAATGTATTGTTTTACTTATAATACAGATACCTTCTGTCCGTCGTACATATATCACTTATGCTATCCCTATCTTCAATAATAATGCATATATTTTGTTATGTAAGTTATTAAACTGTCTTTTATACTATTCCAGACATACTCCAACTTATAGCTTAAGAACAAAAGGGGAGTATTTCTGGATATAATAAAAGGTGAGATATACTCCCCTCCAATGTAAAAAAAATCGATGAACTGTTAATCCAATATTTCAATTCAACTCACTTTTCGTACGGTATCCCACATCATTCCATGCCCCTTGTCTCTCTTGCAGAGTCCCCAAAAGAGGACTTTGTTTGTTTTTTTAATTTGCAGGATGTTGAAGACGGCGACATTTTGGTATGTCACCTATTCAGCTGTGTTATGTAATAGTCCAGATATACTCCCCTTTTGTTCTTAAGCTATGACTAAAGGGGAGTATATCTGGACTATTATATAGTATGTAACCTATTGAACTGTTATATAATAAGATAAGCTAAGATAAGACAACTTTATTATCTTTTACAAGAAATTACATTGTGGTGTACAATTACAATCAACAAGGAATAAACATCACAATAATAATAACAACAATCATAATGACAATGAGGGTAAAAATGCACAGTCACATATGAATATAATTACACTTATGCATGCTAACATTAAACGACAGCAAATGTTAAATGAAATTATTTTGGGCAAACAAACACACTCACACACACACGCGCGCACCCACACACACATGTCATTTATTAAGTAATGAGACAGCCAATAGTCCAGATATCCAGATATACTCCCCTTTTGTTCAGAAGCTATGACTAAAAGGGGAGTATATCTGGACCATTATACAGTATGTCACCTATTGAATAAGGGTTAGTCTTAAATAACGACAACTCTTGCAAAACGTTTGAAATCGATTTAAGTCCCTTGATTCTACAGACAAAGTTCCGGTCTTTCGTAATGGCGTGTGGAAAACAACGACTGAACTGCAAACATATTTGAAAGAAAGAGGAGTGCGCTTCTCCAATCAGCGCAAGACAAAGGTTCATGATTTATGTAACAAGGCAGAAGAGATCGGGCTACAAGTTGATCCAGAAGGAGTGGTCGAAGACCGAGGAGAAGTAATAGAAAAGAAGCTTACCGACGGGAAGACCAAGCTGAACTAGCTTACGAACCCTGGCCTCCTGAGTGGAACTGCTGATATTGGGAGTTTATCGGTTTTTTCAAGCTTTGACATCTGCACATATCTCCTGAGCAACAATGTGCCATTTACCTCGATTCGGGAGTACAAGCAATCGGAAGCCTTTTACAATGATGGAAGATGGCTACGTCCAGTCAGGTACAGTTTTCATTCTAACTCGAGTTCAGAATATCATTAATCATTTGAATGATATGACATGTAAATTGTAATGAATAAGATTTTGTGTCATGCCACACATTGATGATTGAATAGAAATGATTTGAATGTTTAAATTTAAAAAAAAAAACTAACTAATAATTTACATTTGGTGAAAAACTCAAAACACACTTTTTGCTGTGCAGTTGAGGTTATAACACTTGATGAAGTTGGCTACTTTGCCCTGAAGGCAAACGTCAAGCCAAAGACAAGGGATAAAGATCCTGTGAGTGGGAGGTCTACCTATTCCTGTTAGGCTATTATCACAAGTGTGAACACTGACAGCAGAAGCCGAATCTTGTCAGCTTTTTGCAACTGCAAAGGAGAGTAAGTAATCATTATTATTATTATTATTATTATTATTATTATTATTATTTATTATTATTATTATTATTATTATTATATTTTCCACAAGTCTTATATTTTTTAAAAAGAAAGTTATGATCAGATTAGAATTTAGATCTGTAGTACTAGTACTAGTATGGGTCTGCGCATGCTCAAGATGGCGGCCGTGTTTTTGATTGAGAGAAAATAAGCTAAGTAAACTTTTGATAAACGGCCTCAAAAATTTAAAATTGCTTTCTAAAAATTTGTTATAAACAATTATATTTTGTGGAATAAGTTCCAGAAAAAATATTATAAGAAATATACTGGTTTTAGACCTGGTATAGTTGTACTAAACATTGCCAGATAGTTCGCTCACCTCCATTTTCAACTCACCTTTCTTTCGGACTTTTCAGTTTGTGTTTACTCATTTATTATATTCATATTCCTGTATTAATAATTTTTGTAATTGTAGACCTGTAAGTGTATAAAATTAATAAAAATTATAAATAATAATTATAGAAGGAATTACTAGTTTATTATTTTGAGTTATTGCTTGGGCACAGAGAAAATCAAGTTATGACAAATAGAGGGCCTAAAGGGCGTGGGAAAAACGGAGTGGGGAGAAAAAATAGTCAATTGGAACCAGGGACGGAGGATTTAGAAAAACTAATAGGGGGGGCTAGAGCAGGTTTCCATATGTGTAACTACTGTGACTCAGCTGCTGAGACAGATGATGAGGGGGTGCTTGAATGCTTCTGCTGCAAACAGTGGGCACACAGAAAATGTGCAAAGATTACTGATAATAACTTTCAGCTCTTGAAGCATTCAGATGACAGTGTACAGTTTGTGTGCGACACTTGCCGTTCTGAGAAGGGAGAAAAGAAAAGTAAGGTTGAGGCACAGTTGGAGGAGTTAACAAAGCTAGTCCTAAAAATGAGTCAGAAATTAGGGAACCTGGAAGCAAGCTGCACTGGCAGTAGCCTTGATGAAAAAATAGAAAAAATGGTGGACAAAAAACTAGCTGAGGCATTTGATGAAAAGATTGAAAGAGAGCAGAGGAAGCTAAATTTGATCATTGTTAACTTGCCAGAAAGTAATAGGACAGAACAAGAAGAAAAAAAGAAAGATGAGATGCAGAGAGTGAAGAGTTTGCTAAATAAAACCTGCCCAGAGCTGGAAGAAGAGGAACTAAGTGACCTCACTAGACTTGGCAGAGCTGGCGGCAACAAACCAAGACTGATCAAAATTAGAGTTAAGAGTGAGGAGATTAAGCAGAAGATAATCAGAAGTGCCCATCTGCTGAATAAAGGGGTTCCAAATGAGAAGAGGATCTATGTAAATCAGGATTACACTCCTATTGAGCGTGAAAAAAACAAACAGTTGAGAGCTGAATTGAAGCAAAGAATAGAAAATGGTGAGCGTGACATTGGACTGAGAAATGGGAAAATTGTGTTTGTGAAATGGTCGTCCAGACCTGGTCACGACGAGGTAGGAGGCGATAAATGAAATTATAAGTATAACCAAGATGTAAATACTTTTAAACATGTACAGCCCAAGACAGGGAAAAGTAAAAATGTCAAAAAACCACAACTCATTATACCACAAAACGAATGCGGAGTCTTATACACAAATATAGATGGTTTAACAAATAAAAAAGATGAACTTCTTAAAATAATAGAGGAATCAAACCCCTCTATAATAGCATTAACTGAAACAGTACCGAAAAGGTGTAAAGAACTTTCAATGGCGGAGTATGAGATTAAAGGATATGATACATTTGTTAATAGTCATCCAAAGAGAGGAACTGTGTTATATATTAAACAAACATTAAACGCACAAGAATTTACAGCACTAGATAGTTATGGTTATGAGGAAAGTGTTTGGTGCTCATTTAAAAACGAGCCAAAGGAAGAGAATATATTAATTGGATGTATATACAGAAGCCCAAATTCTACAGAGGAAAATAAACTAAAATTGTTTGACCTGTTACAGTCTAAATGTATAGCAAATTTTAAATATGTATGTATTATGGGAGATTTTAACTTTCCTAATATTTCTTGGAATGGGGCTTGGTCGGGAGAAGAAAACTTTGGGTTCATTGAGTGTCTTAGAGACTCATTTTTGACGCAAATGGTAACTCAGCCTACTAGACACAGAGCTGGACAGCAGTCAAACATTTTAGACCTCGTCATTGTAAATGATGAATTACTTATCTCTGATATTAAACACTTATGCCCCATAGGTAAAAGTGATCATGAAGCATTGTCGTTTGTTATGTATATAGATAGAAGCAAACACAATAAGGACAGAACTGGTAATGATACCAAATTTAATTTAAAAAGAGGACGTTATGACTTAATGAGGGAGGAGATAAATAGGACAGACTGGACTGTATTAGATAATAAAAGTGTAAATGATTGCTGGAAAGAAATTAAATTTAAAATTTTAAAATGCATGGAGTCACATATTCCTAAAGTAAGAATTAAACAAAATCAAAACAAGCCTATATGGATGAACAGTAAAACATTAAAAAGTATAAAAAAGAAGCATATGCTATACAAACGATACTTAGCAACTAAAGAGGGAATGGATTACCAGCGATATATAGTGGGAAGAAACTACTGCAACAAAGTTATCAAAAATGCCAAACGAGAATATGAAAAAAAAGTATGTAAAAGAAGCAAAACAAATGCTAAGAGCTTCTGGAAATATGTTAACAGTAAACTACAGTCAAAATGTAGTATTAGCCCATTAACAACTAGTAGTGGTGACACCGCTGTAACAGATAAAGATAAAGCTGATACATTGAATAATTTTTTTGCAAGTGTATTTACAAGAGAGAAGCTAGATACTATGCCGTCTGTTACTAAATCAGGTAGAAGCAATGGTATAAATATTACGGAGGTTGACATAACACCTAAGTTGGTTGAAGACAAATTAAAAAATTTAGATCCTAATAAGGCTCAGGGACCTGATGGTATACCATCTAGAGTACTTATGGAGTTGCATAAAGAACTTTCTATTCCATTGTGTAAATTATTTAATAAATCTATTGGCGAAGGCATTGTCCCAGATGACTGGAAAGAAGCAAATGTAATAGCTATTTTTAAAAAAGGCACAAGAAGCGAACCTAGTAATTATCGCCCTGTTAGTCTTACATGTGTAATTTGCAAGGTACTGGAGGGAATATTACGTGATGTTATAGTAAATTATATGGGTAGCAATAAATTATTTTCTGACTGCCAGCATGGTTTTCGAAAACATAGATCATGTATTACTCAACTTTTGGAAGTTATGGAAGACTTTACACTAATGTTAGATAACAAAGATTCTATTGATATACTTTATTTAGACTTTCAGAAAGCGTTTGACTCTGTCCCCCACGAAAGATTACTCCTAAAAATTGAAGAATATGGTATATCGGGCAATATCATACAGTGGATAAGAAATTTTTTGACAGATCGGACACAAAGAGTTAGAGTTGGTAATGAATATTCTATAAAAAAACAAGTTTTCAGCGGTATTCCCCAAGGTAGCATTCTGGGACCAATACTGTTTATACTTTTTATTAATGACTTGCCAGATTCTGTGCAAAGTTCATGTAAAATATTTGCAGACGATACAAAATTATATTGTTCTCCAAAAGATAGTCAAATTATACAAAATGATATAAATGAACTACAGAAATGGACAGAAACCTGGCAACTATATTTTAATACTACCAAATGTAAGGTCCTTCACATAGGCAAAAACAACCCCCAAAATGATTATTACATGACTGTGAACAATGTACAGGTATTAGTTACTAAATGTGACAGCGAAAAAGATTTAGGAATAACATTTGACTCTATGCTAACTTTTGATTGTCACGTTAGTGAAGTAATTAATAAGGCAAATAAAACTCTCGGAATTATACGGCGATGTTTTTTGTATCTAGATAAATCATCATTTGTACAACTTTACAAGTCCTTGGTTAGACCTCTTCTAGAATATGGCAATATTATTTGGTACCCTTTATTAAAGAGACAGTCCGCTGCTATTGAGCGTGTACAAAGGCGAGCAACTAAAATGGTTCCAGGACTGAAAGATATTTCTTACAGAGACAGACTGGAATCATTAAGTCTGCCAAGCCTAAAAGCCAGAAGAGTGAGAGGGGACCTAATACAAGCTTATAAAATTTTTAATAATATTGATGAATTAGATACTAACAAATTTTTTGAACTA
Source organism: Oncomelania hupensis (assembly GCA_036898135.1). Taxonomy (NCBI): domain Eukaryota; kingdom Metazoa; phylum Mollusca; class Gastropoda; order Littorinimorpha; family Pomatiopsidae; genus Oncomelania; species Oncomelania hupensis. The sequence continues at coordinate 70,816,836 of CM072517.1, forward strand.
AACAAATGTGATATAACAAGAAACTCTGTTAACAAATTATTTATTAAGCATAGCCGTACTAATCTTCGAAAACATACTTTTAGTAATAGAGTTGCACCTCTATGGAACAAACTTCCACAAAATATTAAACAGGCAAAAACTTTAAACAGTTTCAAAAATCTTATTGACGAACAAGAGATTTTAAAATCTATAAAATATGATTTTGATAGTTGAGCGTCTTGAGCCTGCTTATATCAGACCTGAAATATATGTGCTAAAGATGGGACATTTAAATAAGCCGTGAGGCTTAATGATCACCATGATCTAGTCCCTACACTACTACTACTACTACTACTACTACTTTAGTAGTTTAAGTAGTCAACTGTATTACTTTTCTTGCCCTTTGCAGTTGGCTGTATAGTTAATTTATCTGCTTTTATTCTGTGTTTGTTGAAATGATGCATTAACAACAATAAATTAACTAACAATATTCATGGTGTCCAACGCACACACACATGGTCTGAATAGTATTAGTACTGCGTGTGCATAAACACATAATCATACTGTACTCTTTTACAGATAGTAATTACCATTTAGATTTTTAAAATCAACAATAATCTTAATTTTGTGACTGTGAGATTCACAAAGAAGATAACTAGTAAGATGAGTTTCTATTTCATATGTTTTATTTATTTTTGTGATTGGTTCAACAGAATGGATGGTTGCTGTCGCCATGTTCTAGCAGCCCTATATATGGAAGACAGAAGGAAGAGTGTGACAGAAGAAGCCTGTATCTTGCTTCGACGCTGTAAGACAGATACCGCAGCAGTGCTGTTAACTGAAGTGAATACTGGTGATACATACGTTCACAGGTAAGAAGGACAATACCCGAATTTGATGATGATGATGTCTTGTATAGCGCCTTTTCCATTTCAGTAGACATACTCAATGCATATGAGGAGGGGAGGAAGTAGGAAGTGTGGAGAATGGGGGGGGGGGGATCCCCCCAAAAGTTGGGGGTAGCCATGAGTACACATATATTTATTTTACAGTTCTGGGGCAAACTTGGTCAAAATGAATTGTTAAAAAGATGCGGTTTCATTGCCTTTTTGATTAAGGACAAACTATTCCTTGGATTCAGTGGAAGAGGCAGTGAATTTCAGAGATTCAGAGCAGAATATTTAAAAGCTCTGTAGCCCATAATTTTCTTGTTTGTGTTGCCATCACATTTGCTTGATGTTCAAGATCAGGTATAATAATATAGATTACAGGTCTATATTATTACATCTTTATTTACCTTGATAGGAAATGTGTGCTGCCTCCCATCTGCAATTTGTAGTCAAAGCAAGTGGCACACTAAATCTAAAACTGACTTCAGTTTTGCGGAGATAGCAAACCAGAGAACCCAGAGCTTGGACTGAACTTGCACCCATCAGATACTATTGATTAAAAAGCTAGAAGCTAGACCCTCTGTCTTAGAGTAAAAATGTAAAAGCAAAAACAAATAAATAAATCACAGCATTTTTTAATACTATAACTATTCTGTTAAACTTATTATAATCTATTGTGTGTTTTTTCTATTAAAAAAAATTATAATGTATTGTATGTTTTTTTCTATTTAATACTTTAAAAAATAATAAATCATGAAATGATTTCAAACATATATAATACTTGCTAGAGCTTTTTTAAAATTGAGCATAATCAGTGTATGTGCCCAAAATCAAAAGAGAAAAAATATATTCTGTATTAGAGTTTACTTCCAGCATGAATTATAAGCAAGCTAGAGCATTGTTGGAAAACTGAGTATGATGAATAGGTGAAATAAAAAAAAAACACCAATAAAAATTAGAAAATTCTGATAAATTCTATGATGTTTTTTTTTCTATTAAATTTTATTTTAGTCTATTATTTTTTATTTATCATTTCCAGCATTTATTTATAAGAAGCCAGAGCCTTGATTGATGTTCATACTGATTGTGTTGTGTGGATATGCGACAAAATGAATCCAAATTTTTTATTTTTTTAAATTTTATTGTATTTATATTTAGTTTTTAAAATTATTTCTATACATGTATGTATTTAATAATGTATTTTGTGTGCAGGGGGCTATGTGCAGGCGTTGCCGCAGGTGGAGGCGTTCTTTCAAGGTGTCAAGGAACATCTGCCTAACAGTTGCATTATGGATATATGGGAACAACGCACAGAGTTGTCTTTAGCACCTCCTCATCTCAGAACATATAGCCCTTCTATTCGTCTGGCATCTTTCTGCAACAATCACAAATGTTCTGCATCAGACTGTGTATGTGGTAAGCTGTTTTTGCAGAAATTGCAGTACACTTCACTGGAAAGGGACCTCATTGAAGAAGATACAAGAGGCCAGCACAAGAACACAAACTGGTTTATAATGAGAAGGGGTCTTTTGACAGCTTCTAATATTAAGCGTATTCTGAGTTCAAGGGATGAAGCCAGGACTGCTGAGATACTTGCATGTGCAGAAACACATGAGCTCAATGTTCCAGCAGTTAAATTTGGAAAGAAAAATAAATCAACTGCACTTCGGCTTTTTGTCCGCACCCACAGATACAGGCACAGAAAATGTTCTGTTGAGGTTCCTGGTTTAATTGTGTCGCAGGTTGACAGTTTCCTCGCTGGCAGTCCAGATGCTATTGCTACATGCTCACATTGTGGGAAGTTCGTTGTAGGAATTAAGTGCCTCTACGCAAAGCAAAACTTTCACATCTGTGCTGCACTTACGAGACTCAGTTTCTGCCAGTTTGATGGTGAGAAATTTTTACTGAACAAGTCTCATAGTATTACAGTCAACTGCAGTGCCAAATGGCTGTGACTGAACTGAAGTCTGGTGTCCTGGTCGCATATACCAAGAAGGGAATTGAAGCCATTGCTGTGGACTTTGATGAAAATTGGTGGGAAACAGTTAGAGCTAAACTAAGGTATTTCTATATCTCACATTTTTTCCCTGTATTGAGAGCTCACCAGTACCAGGAACAGGTTGCTGCTGCAAGACAGCCACTCTCTGCAGCCGCTTGCTGCCGCAGCCCTAACACCTCCCACCAGCCACTATCGGCAGCCATCTGCTGCCACCGCCCCAACGCCTAAAGACAGCCACTCTCTGCAGCCGCCTGCTGTCACAGTCCCAAAGCCCCAAGACAGCCACTCTCTGCAGCCGCTTGCTGCTGCAGGCCCAACGTCTCAAGGCAGCCACTCTCTGCAGCCGCCTGCTGCCACCGTCTCAACGCCCCAAGACAGCCACTCTCTGCAGCCACTTGCTGCCACAGTCCCAAAGCCCCACGAAAGCCACTCTCTGCAGATGCCTGTTACTACAACCCCAACGCTCCAAGACAGCCGCTCTCTGCAGCCGCCTGTTGCCACGGTCCCACCGCCCCAAGATGGCCCTTCTCTGCAGCCGCCTACTGCCATAGCCCTTACACCCCAAGGCAGCCATTCTCAGCAGCCGCCTGCTGCCAAAGCCCCAGCGCCCCAAGATGGCCCCTCTCTGCAGCTGACCGTTGCCACAGCCACATCATCCACCATCATTCGCACCAATTCAGATGGAAGATGTTTTTTTTTATGCTTAGCAATAGCTCTTCATGATGACCTGAAAGTATGTAAACGAGACCAGAATCATCTACCTGTAACAGAATCTGCCAAAATAAAAGAAGAAGTAGAAGCAGATCGTTTACGTATTCAGACCTTTGCCTCAGTAAAGGAGAATGCGGCTGAACTCGCCATGGACTCATTTGTGCAGCTGAATGCAGACATGCCAAATGCTCTCTTCAAAACTCTTGAAGACAGGATGAAAATGATGTCTGATCCTAAAACATGTGTTGGAGAGCTTGAAATTGCTGTTGCAAACAGGTCGTTAGACACCAATTTTTATTTATGTTGGTGGTAGCACAAGCATATGCAAAACAACGCATCCACAGATATGCTTTGGTCAAGAATACTCTGCTGAACCCATTAGATTGTTGTATCAAACATTTGAAGCCCAGGAGTCAGGCCACTATGACTTGATTCAAGCTTTTGAGGGGAAAAAACTGACCCCTAAGCGAAAAATGCACTGTTAGTGTTAGATAATATTTACATTTTGTGTGTGTGTGTTAACACATTCAGTACGAGTTGTATTGTAGCTGTGTTTGCTACTATCTTAGTTTCTAGTAGTAAGAAAACAAAATTTGCTAAAGAAAAATATATAATGGCACTTGGTAGTCCCATTAACAATAAATAATCAGTCTGGAACAAATACAATTATAGACAGCCAACTTTTTCTGTACATATATCTTTTAGTTCTCAAGGTTATGATTTTTATGAACATTTCATGTGGTAATATAGCCAGAATAGACTGGCTATTATTATTATTATAATCTACAGCTACCGAGTTGCTGTGTGCTATGGGGAACAACT